>PVKM010002219.1:0-67228 GCA_004027735.1 Carollia perspicillata | reverse complement strand
ATGGCGGACGCAGGGAGACGTCAGAGCGTCGCCTCCTGGAATCTGAAAGGGGGACACCTGCTGGACCGGATCCGAAACGGCACCGGAAATGGAGTCTGTTACTAGGTGGGGGAAGGGATAGAGACAGTTTCCTGGAGGGAGGGGCGAAGATGAGGCCGGAGGGGCGGGAGCCTTGTGTTCCAGGTTCCATCAGAGCCTGCTGAGGCCTATTGACTTTGTGCTGAGTGCCTAAGTTTTTAATTTGGCTATATTTCTATTTTTGAGTACTTTCTATTGTTTTCTAGTTAGTTCCTTTAATAGCACCATGTTCTCATTTTATAAACCTAGCTTCTTCCTTAAAATTTGAGAATATTACTTTGGTGTTTGGGATATATATCTTTATTTGTTTGTTCATCATGATCTTCTCTTTAACTTTCACATAATACTTAAAACTTTGTGCATTCATATTTAGGAATAAAGGGCACATTTGATTAGCCTAGGTGATTAGTTTGTATCTGATCTACAGTTGTCATGTCCAATTCACTAACAGACTTATCTTCTGGGAGGTCACAGCATGTCAATTAGGGAGCAGTATTCTGTCTTTGATACCCATCGCATGGAACTTGCAGATAAGGTCTGGACCATCCCAAATTCCAAAAAATTGGCATTTTTCTGATATTGGAAGACTTCTCTGTATCTCTCTTCTAGGAAGATGTGTCCATTTGCTTCATTTCCCTTCTGTTTTGTTGTGTTCTGTTTCTAATATGGTTTCCTTTCTTGAATCTTTGAATGATATAAGGACAATAATCCACATCACCTGTACCACCAGTGTGTACTGGAGCTTGGTAAGAACAAAAACAAAAAATTTAATGTGTTAAGCCAGTAAGACTCACATGTTTGTTATAGTAGTTAGCCTACCCTGATTAATTAATTACCCAGTGAAAGGAAGTTCTGGACCAGTACAGGGTAACAACCACTCCCCTCCCAGAACCCCTTATTATTTTCTCTTGGTATAAATGCAGATACCAAAGAAGAAAATTATAACCAACTAATTATACTGTATTTCTTTTGCTCCTTTTTTTCCTCATGGAGAATGGAATAAAAAATCCCTGAAAGACATATGGAGAGCGAGGAATAAATTTTTCTACTTTCCTCACTTCTGGAGAACAAAATCAGGCTGGTCATGAAGTGCCTGAGCTTAAACCAACAACAGAAGGCATGAGGGGCAGGGACAATTATTGGCTGTCCCCTGAGCCAGTCCACATTCGTGAGGGAGATGTGGGTCATGTAAGAACCGGGGGCCGTCCACTGGACACACATAATTGGATTATGTGTTGGTGATGGGGTAGTTCCCCTAAAAATAAGGATGCTATTCCAGAACCAGTACCAGGGTTAAGAAGATGGTACAAGGCACAGTATCATTTAGTCTTCCATATTGGACTGTAAGGTCCATACAGTTAGAGCAAATACCACATCTGTTTCTGTCTCCCTCATCATACAGCATGCCAGATACTGAGCACATAATTCTCTGAGCAATTCTTCACCTTTGGGAAAGAGTATAGGTGGAAAGGAGCAACACAGGTGCACTACAGAAACAGAAGGATGACCTATTTGAGACATCCGTGGAGAATGGGAAACAGCTTCAGCTCCCAAATACAGACGTCAAATGCCATTAGGCAGAGTTGTCTGGTGAAGCTTTCTGTGGAGCCCAGGGCTCAGGAGCCCAGCCACAGTGAGCCATGGGTAGTAAATGTGACCAGGGAGCCAGTCCCAGTTCTGTCACCAGATAATAAATGAAAGATTTAACGAGTCCTTACCAGACTGGGTGATTTCTGTATGTCACTAACCCTCCTAATTCTGTGAGATAGCTGTTGTTTTAATCACCTCTCATTTGAGGGAACTGAAGTACAGAAAATAAACTACTTGCCCAAGGTGATAGGGAAGGTGGATTCAAGTCAGGTCTGACTCTCAACTATACCCCTAGTGAACCTCAGTCTCCTCTTTGATGAAATGGGGTACAAATAGGACACTGGGTCACATAATTCCTTGAGGCCTCTCTCAGCTTTTAAGTAATGTGAGAACCAGAGCTGCAGACACAACAGCAAATAGCTGTGAGGACTCTGCAGCAGCACAGTACCCACCTCCCCAGCTTTCCTGGCACAGTGCTCAATTTCAAGGCTAAGTTCCTCCTACTCAACGACCCACAACAATCTGTCATTGCTCAGTGTCTACTCAGAAATGAGTTAAGTAAATTTTTAAAAATCATGAAGGGCCACCATTTGAAATTGAACAAAACTTCTCCCAAGTGGGCTGACAGGCCTCTGAGTGTGACTGGGATGAGGGAGTGTAGGTGCTGTGTCACTCTTCACATGGGCTGGCTACTTCACCCCTCCCTCCTTTGAGTTGTTTTTGATTTACATTTTGCTGTCTTTTTATGGGCAACATTTCCCAATAAGGTGGTGGTCTTTTGTTTTTTTTTTTATCAATGTGGGTAATCAATAGAACAGGTACTTGGATTGCCTTTCCTCATAGGATTAAAATAAGTTTTCCAGAAAGTTATTTAGCACCTCTCTCTCCCTCATACTATTGCTCCTAGGTCAGTTCTCCAGATAACTATTGATATTTCTTTATGCTTATTTCCAACCAAATTGTATTCTGTGAGGTCTTATAAAGATTAGCTCTCTGTTCCATCTGTGAACATTTTGGTGCACAGAAGTCCCAAAAGTGCTTGTTTATTTTATAGACCTCTTTGTCTTAACTAAAACAACACTTCTCAAATGTGGACCCTAATTCTTCACACTAGGTTTTTGAATCTGGGGTGAAGAGTGGGGTGGAGTGTCAGATAATTTTCAGAGTTCATGGTCTGTAGTGAGTGCTCAGCAATAGACTCACATCTATTTGTTGTACTAATACACAAAGAAATGCAGATCATCACCAGTCTTTAATGCTCTCCTGACAGTTATTTTATGATTGAACACGTGGGGTTTAAAACTCCAGTACCTCAATTGCACTTTTTATTCTAGAAGGAATTCAAACAATTCCTCTGTCACATGTGGCCAGAGATTGTGACTCTCTTGTGGAGACTTCTAGTCTAGCAGTGGCCTCAGAGACCACTTCTACTTATCACATGACCAGTTTCACCCAAGGAGGAGTGTGGAAGATCTGCTACAGGGGGCAGGTGAACAGCAGAATTCTTGATGCAGGCTGCTCTACTGTTTTCTGTGGGTTTCAGCCTATTGATAGTAATGCTATTGCCTAGAAATGCTTGGGACACTCACCTGGGCTGTTACTACTTGCGGTGAGCCCTCACAGACATTTTCCCTTTCAGAGACATTGTCGTGTCTGGACTGTCCCTTGTGGTTCTTGTTATGATAGCAAGATGGACCTCAGCAACGACCATCATGGAACTTTGAGAAAAAAAAAACAGTTTATTATTCTCAGTTCCTGGAAGGTGTGTGGCACACTTAAGGACACACAGCAAAATTATTGGTGGGAGGGGAGAGAGAAAACAAGCAAGAGTGTGTGCATGTGTGCCTGGGGTTCTACCCTTAGTGGGATCTAGGGTGGGGTTCCTAGGATTTCATGGATTCACTATTTACTGGTGAATTTAAAACACAGGGATGGGAATTAAAATGCAGGGAGGGAAACATACGTGGTCAATTGGTCAGTTATCTAGGTTAATCAGAAATCTTGAAAACAAAGGAAACTTCAGGTGTGGGGAAGCCTGGCTCTTGATCTAATCTTGTAGCTAGTAGTATGTTTATTCAAGATAGCTCTCTTTGGAGTAGATTCCTTGGCAATCAAAAACTTAATGTCAGACACTTGTACTACAGTAAAAAAAAAAAAATCAGATGCTTACACTACAATCAACCCTGTGATGCTAATGGTGAGAACATTAACAGCCTGTAGTATTTGTAGGCAGGGGAGCTGTGGAGTTCCCAGGTGCACAATTTTGCCTGCTGTGATGGGGAAATGTGACACAATGCTGTCCTGTAGTTGACAGGGGACAGGGTCACAGTATGACAGGCCTCTTGGTATAGGATAAGGGTCAGCCAGCAAGTATCTGGCAAATTCTGCAATATAATATTCCATCAGGGTAGTATATTTAGTTCATTGTTCCCAGAAAGTATTAGTTCCCATTGTGGCATTCTGCCAGGTTTGCTGTACAGTGAGGAGTGAGGCTGTATGAGTGAGTGCTAAGGTCTTTGATGTGGTGATATGTCCCCGCGGTATCACCTCTGGTGTATGAGGTATAGGCATCTCTCCAGTGGCAAGCTGTTACACTGAGAAAATGTTGTGTGAGATGTTATCTTCCCAGCCATAGGCCCACCTGACTCAGGGATGAAGTCCTCTGGAGTGGTGGACATCCAGAGGGTAAGTTACCCTCCCACGTTGCTATTCAGTTATAGTATTGCTCACTGGCTGGCTGATGGCCAGCCTGACATAACTTGGAGGTTTCTCTGAGGACTGAGCTGCATATGTGATGACTGCTGGTAGTGGAATTATTAAGTTCTCTCTGGAGTCACCAAGGGGCATATTTATTGACAGAACATGGAACTTACCTTTCATTCTCCAAGGAGCTCATCCAAGTACATAAAGATTCTGGACTCATTTGTATCCCAGGCTAAGGGAACACTTATGGATGCTATTTAGGCATTCCTGGAACTGACTGGTGAGAACAATGGGCAAATCATGAAAGTACAGCCCCTGTAACATACAAGTTTTATATATGAACAATCATAGGTCCAGGTAGCTTGTAACAATATTTCATATACAGAAATTGGGAGTCACATGTCACTCAGACATCACTTCCAGAGTGCCCATTGACTATAAAGGGATTTAATTCCTTCACCATCCAGACTTGGTAGCATGCTGACCCAAGCACTTCTTACAGGGCTCTCCAACATTCCTCACTTTTCCATGCTGTGGTGCAATTGCAGGCTGGAGAAGTATTGTCCCAGTATTATATCTGTGTGATGGTTACACCCAAGGGGTCTACCAGTAACCCGGGCTGTTTAAAGCAGTAAGAATAGCCATAACTATATAGAACATTGACATTTGAATGAGCTTAGGTCAGGTTCCTTCTGGGTGAGTTATGTGTATATTGATTAATGGCTGAATGGGGTTGCTCTCCTCAACAAAGTAGTAGAGAAGAGGTTACTTCATCCAGCCTAGGGTAAGGCCATGAATTGTAGTTTTGCGCCATACTTGCATCTTCAAATATGTTTTTGTCTAATGAGTACATAGTTGTTTCCCTCTTTCAGACACCCAAACTGTGCCACTGGCTTGTCTTGGGATGAAGATTAAATTAGGAGGGGAATTTAGTTTTATCAGCCAGCACTTGTAGCCACTATACTAAAGGAGGGCAGCCAGCATGAAGGTCACTCCTTTTGGAGAGTCCTCACCATTGTCAGGCTTTCCAAATAAATGATCTTACAGTAACTTGGTGAGCTTTTTGGCCTGAGGGTCACTCAGTGATGAGGGGAGCATATTGGACTATCTACCCTCGATCAGGTCACCAGTCTTGTAGGGGGGGCTCCACCAGCAGGGCCCCCCCATCCACCACGGATGAAAATAATACTACTAAGACATGATTTGCTTAGGGAGGAAAGGTGACTAGCTTCTATCATGGGAGAAGGGCCCTGAGTCCTTGCCTCAATGGCTTTTTATTAGGTTTGTAACACACAGGGATACAGGTAAAGCTCACCAATCAATGTCAGGTGGCAAGGATCAAACAATAGATAACACTTCAAAGAACTCTGAGGGCTTAATCTGAGTCATTGTCTGTCAGGTAAGTGGGTTGCAAAAACTTTAGGAGACATACTCATTTCCTGCCCGGACCCTTATCATATGGATGAAAGCACCCTTAGCAAAGCAGACTTCACAGGAGTTTATGAAATCTTCATTATGCCCGATTACCCCGGAACCTGCTCTAGCCAGTGGAGGGCTGCACCCACTCCCCGTCAAGATTCAGGCTTAAGTGGATTAGATCCAGGAAGTGCTTCTCCCAGAGCTTCTCCCAGATGGAGAGGGGACTCAGGCTATGTCAAAATATCTGGGGGGGGTTTGAGGGTCCTCTGCCCTCACTTTGCTGCAGCCCCTGAGTCCTTTCTGGATGGCCTCCTACATGATTGTGTCTGCTAGGATTGCCCCTCCTCTGAGGGGTCTTACCCATAGACTCTGACTAACCGACCAAGTGTTGGGGGCTAGAGATGGCAGAAGTAGTGCTCTTGCCAGGGAGATAAGCTTTGTTTCCTCAGTGGCTCACAGTCCGGAGGTCGCTCACTCAGCCTTAGCCACGGGGGTGGTTACAACTCCTGAAACCAGGCAGAGTGGTTCCCAACACAGTCTGAAGCAGATGGTGAAATTGTTGACAAATTATGGAGGTGGAGGACAAATTAAAAAGGATACAGTCTTGAAGGGTAAAAGCTTGAGGATTGCCAAAGATGACCAAAAGTGGAATTTTGGGGTGATGTCTGATAATTGTTATGAAAGCCCGTGGGAGAGTGAGAATTAAGCAAGATGAGGGACTGAAGCAAGAGTTATATCCATTTGGTGAATCACTCATCTAAAAATAGTGTCTCTTTAAGAAGGCTGTTATGATGTGAGGCCAGCCACCTGGGGGAAGTAGCTTAGCTAGAAGGTCCCAAGAACAGTAGTTCCCCTTATGTGCAGTTTTGCTTCCTGAGGTTTGCTACCTATGGTCAACTGAGGTTTGAATCTATTAAATGGGAAATTCCAGAAATAAACACCTAATAACTTATAAATTGCATGCCACTCTGAGTAATGTGATGAAATCTTGCACTGTCCAACTCTGCCCCCTTGGACATGAATCATCCATTTGTCCTGCATATCTACACTATATACACTCCTTAGTCACTTAGGAGCTCTCTTGGTTATCAGACCTTATCAGATCGACTATTGTGATTTCACAGGGCTTGTGCTCAAGTAAACCTTATTTTGCTTAATACTGCCACATTCACATAACTTTTCTTACAGTATATATTACAATTGCTTACAGTATATTTTATGATTAGCTATTTTTGTTAGTCTCTTACTATGCCTAACTTATAAATTACACTTGGTCACAGGTATTTAAATATAGGAAAAATCATACTATATGTAGGGTTTCTGTGGTTTCAGGCATCCATGAGAATCTTGGAATATATCCACCTGCAGATATGGGGGGCTAGTGTATTATGTTGGAGCACCCATTGTTGAGTCTCCTGAGAGGTAAACTAAGGACCCTAGTTAGTCAGTAATGTCTGGCAATCTTAAGGGAACAATAATACATTTAGTAAGGAAAGCGATTACCTACTTTGAGCAGGAATTCTGGGTAGGAATCACCAAGAGGAGTCCTGTGTAAATTTGATAATTGTGACAGCAGTCTGGAAGCCCCAGCAGAAGGAAGCTGTGAGCTGATAAAAATCTATCTGCCAGTAAGGGTATGGTGGGTCTCCCAGGGAATGTCTCCTCTCTTGAGCCCAAGTTATTAAGGCATGAGTTCCCCAATGACCTGAGATTGTGGAAGCCCATTTTGTGAGCTAGTAGAAAAGTTTGGCACCTTGAAAGGTCTGCACTGGGCAGAGTGTGGAGGGCTTAGTGAGGGAATCTATAATATTGTTGAAAATGGCTTTTTGTTCTTAATCCCATCACTTTTTCATCCAGCCTCCAACTTCCCTCCCTTTTGACAACTGTCACTCTGTTTCACATAGCTATGAGTCTGTTTCTGTTTCATTTGTTAGATTATTTTGCTCATTAGATTCCACAGATGAGTGAAATTATATGGTACTTGTCTTTCTTTGTTGGGCTCATTTCATTTAGCAGTGTATTCTCCAGATCTATCCATGTTGTTCCAAAAGGTAACATTTCTTTTTGTCTTCTTTAAAGCTGAGTAATATTCCATTGTGTAAATGCACATGCACACAAACCTGATTTATCACAGTTGACTATTTAATGTGCATTTTAGGAAAATAAATAAAGATTTATGTATTCCACCCCATCCCCAAAGAAAGAAAATGGCTTCTGGTGTAGAATGGTTAGTGTAAGTGGAAATGTAATGATGATAGGAATTGGAGACTTGGGTAATTCTTTCCATATCTGAGTGCCCCAGATGTGCTTGCCTTGTATGAGTAAATTGACCCTTAGCCATTGACCAGACCAAACCACAGGGCCATTAGCAATAGCCCAGGAATCTGTGAAAATGTGGGTCTATGATAGGCCCTGTCTCATGGCCTCTTTAAGGGCTAGGATGTAAATAGCTGTAAGTTCTACCAGTTGGACTGAGCCAAGATTGCTGCCCTTGACTACAAATATGCCAAGGCTGGGTGGAACACTGTGGCCTTCCAGTGAACAGCACTATGTCCACTGCCATTGGTGAAGAACACAAACTCCCTCTCCATCTCAGACAGTTGATCCCAAGAGATTCTTCACATAGCCAGAGGAGAGGAAAGCAGGGGCACCACTATCAATTCCATAAGGCTCTTGGACCAGGGACTAAGTATGGAAAGGCTGTTGATGTCAGGTTTAGCTTTCTCTTGAAGCTACTATTTCCATTTTATCAAGGAGGCGTTAGTGGCCATGCCAAACTTCTTTGGGAAGGCATATCTAACCCAGGGCACTATAGGAACTTGTGTACAGAGTAGTACTGTGTGGGTGTTGGTAAAGACCTTGGTTTCTAAAGAGCTGAATAGGATGTCAAAAGTTTTTGCTTGAGGGGAGGATGTTGGGCTTTCTCTGGGGGTTGGTACTTAGTCCAAAATGCTTTAGGAAGTCAGATACTTATGTTTGATCCAGAAACTCCAGGAGCCAAAGTCATGTGTGGCCCAGGACTAGACTGAGAATGTGGAGCTGTGGGGACTAAAGGTAAGGTTTGTTAGACTGCCTGCTGGGCAGCTTCCCAAGCATGGCACATGTGGTATGGCTGCATGTATATGGTAAAGAATTGGTGAGAAATGAGTGATGTGTTGCTTTGAGAACATAACAGATATAGTGCGTGTTTTGTCTGTCTGAGTGTATTGAGTGGTTTAATAGTGATTAATTAATATGTGACTGTTGGGGATATTTCTTGGATCTCAGAAGACCAGATGATGCCCCAAAACTTGACAGATGAGGCAGGGTCTTAGATCTTATGGAGGGCAGTTGCCCAGCTGCACTGGTGTAAGTAGTCTTTCAGAGTGTGCAAAGGTGCCCATACTATTTCCTTAGAGGGGCAGTTCAGTATGTCAATATAATGCCCAAAATGGCACATTTCTAATTATAAGCTATTTAAATCCCGGTGACAGAGGTTATGGGCAACTGAAGGGCTGTTTAAATATCCCATTGGGAGCCCCAATGTATGTATACTGAGCCCCTTCTAAAGGGAAATCAAATTGGACCTGCGGTTCCTCCACAATGGGAACAGAACAATATAACAGAATAGGCCAATGACTGTGAAGGATACTCCTTGGGCCCATTGTATCTCCTTAGTCAGTCCTAATATTGGTAATTGGAGCCTTATTTGGGGAAACCTGAGCATTGAGGTTTCAATAGTCAATGGTATAGCACCATTCATTGGTGGCTGGCTCACTTACCAGCCAAATTGGGGTACTGAAAGGGGAGATTGTGGGCTTAATGACTCTAGTTTCAAGCATATCTTCAGTGACAGGGGCTATACTTTCAGTGCCCTGTTTAAGTTTGTATTAGGGAATGTTTATTGTCTTGATCAGGGAAGGAGAAGTCACGAGCATCCATTTGTCATGAGCATTCCACCAGGAAGGCCAAGAATTTGGGCTTGGTCCATGTGGCATGGCCTTGTGTCATTGCATCCATTACTATAACAAGGAAAGAAAGAGCCAGAGATACCACAACTAGAGAAAGATGTTTGCGGTGCAAGGTCCAATAGTTACATCTGAGTGGGTTTGTACACCTCTGACTGTTTTACTGGCAATGCCCTTTATGTAGAAGGACTCCCGTTTCAGGTATTTAGAAGGATTGACTGTAATGATGATGATTTGGACCTGATGTGTAATGGAGTCAGAAAGGCTGCGCATTTGTATTGTCCCAATGGACCACTAGACTGGTATAGGCATGATTGTCCTTGGCAGGTGGGAGAAGCCCTGGGTAACTGGCAATTTCCTAGGGTAGGGGCTTAGGTGGCCACCAGTTCAGGAAGTTAGAGAAGGGGACAGAGGGAGGAAAAGGGACTGGCTTTGGCAGGAGGGGTTATAAGGTGGCTATTGGGAAAGAATATGGACTGCAGAAGGGGGCTGTAGCTGGGAGAATGCTAGTTTCAGGGCCTGAACTTTAGAGACTGGCTTTCCAGAGATTAAGTGATCAAGAACCCTGAGATTTCATAACTCTCTGAAGAGTTTGTCTGTATATTCCCATAAGGAGCAAGATTAGATTGGGGGTTTATTATGGAGTGGGTGGGAAACCATTTCTGTTGAGAAAAATTGTTTAAGGGAGACCTTTCTGACACAGCAGGAGTGGAGGAACATGAGTCTAAAGTAACCGGGTGTCTAGATAGGAATCTCCTCCATGTCAAGCAACCATCTCGATGCCTTCTGGTGTCTTTTGGGTGGTTTTGGCAGTCCCAATAAAATGTAGTCCTGAAATTAAGGGCAGTGCTGTGTAAAAGAATTCTCTGGACTCAGAGCCAAATGGGGCATCTTCAGGGTTGGCAATGAAAAGGAGTCATTTGGGACTATGGTCATAGAAGTAGCAGACCTATTGGACCATGCTTATTTTGCACAGCAAGAGATGGGCCTTGTATTAATGTTTTCCAATCACCGTGAGCCTTAGCAGGGATCAGTGTGATAGAAGAAGGGTACAACATTGAACAATAAATATCCACAGGAGGAGGAGGGCCTTTATATGAGTATTGGTGTATCGAGGAGCCTTGGCTATCCCTTCTCCCTCTTCCTTCTCAGTAGAAGCCTCAGTAACCATGTCAGCTTTTCCCTTGGTGGCAGGTATGCCTTGGGAGGTGAATTTTGGGGTCCTGCCCCATTCAAAGGGAAGTTGAGGGGGCTCAGGGTCTGTGGTATCTCAGGGCAAATGGGCAGATAGCTTTGATGGATCTTTAGGAAGGTTATAGATTTTAGGGTGTTTAGATAGAGATACTGGCCAATCAAAACAGAAGAGCAAGTAACAATTCAGAGCCTGTCCTAAAAAACCCACAGTAGCTAATTAGCTCCACTTTCTCTTCCTTGTTCAATGATTAAGAAAGGTTTGAATTTCAGTTAAGGTATAGCTTCTGATCTGTTTCAACTTCCTCATTTTATTCCTATTAACTTAATCTTTTAGGTGTTGTTACTGGAAAATTTTGTGATGTCACTGTGAGCCCTTTTCTTAGGTGGTTGCTTTACCTTTCCGGGCTGTCTCAATCAATCTCTTTGGGACTGGGATCTCCCTCCACTGGTGTGATACACACAAGGTCATTGGGGCAAGCTCCTGTACCACTTGAGCATAATACTGGAGTGTTGGCATATGGATGTGCTGTGGCACTGAGAAATGCCCAGGAAGCTTCCATGGGCTACTGCACCTACACTGGTACACCTCTTCCGGATTCTTAGGAGGCACTGGTACCAGGTGTTCAGGACTGTAATGATATTTTTCTGTTACTACTTTTAGCAATATTTCCATCAGAGACTGAACCCATGGTATTCCATTGGGTCAGTGGATGAGTAATGACAGCAGTGAGTGAAGTGGATGAGAGACCATAGGCCTCTGCTGCATTTCCCCTTCCATGGTACCATTGCTTTTCTGTTGCAAGGTTATTTCCTCAACTAGGTTAGGACACATAGTCCAGGTATGATTCACTGTCTCAGCGTTTGCAGGCAAAGGTCTCTTGTTTTCCTTACCTATGGGAATATCCTTGCATTCTGCCTTTAACCCAGAGCCTCTCTTTGAGTGGTGACAATAGCCTTGAGATCCAGTCTTCTGTCCTTAGCTTTCCTTGGCCTTGAGGTGGTGAGGATCCTCACATACATTAAGAGTCAAATAAGGCCTATATAATCAGTGGTGTAATCATTTTGTTAGACCACATGGCCTTGATCATGCTGCTCTGGGGAGATCATTGAATTATTATAACAGCAGTGACATTTTGGATTGCGTACCTCAGGCAAAACACAACAGAAGCAATGTGTGAAAGCACATAGTAGGATGACAGACTTCCGGCAAGTGGTGTTCCCTTCCCAGATGGGGCTACCCATTTCTTTTTTAAAAAAATGTATTTTATTGATTATGCTATTACAGTTGTCCCATTTTCCCCCTTTATTCCCCTCTGCCCTGCACACTCCCTCCCATCTGTATTCCCCCCACACTTTAGTTCATGTTCATGGGTTATACATATAAGTTCTTTGGCTTCTACATTTCCTATACTATTCTTAACCTCCCCCTGTCTATTTTCTACCTACCATTTATGCTACTTATTGTCTGTACCTTTTCTCCTTCTCTCCCCTTCCCACTCCCCACTGATAACCCTCCATTTAATCTCCATTTCTGTGATCCCGTTCCTGTTCTAGTTGTTTGCTTAGATTTTGTTTGTTTTTGTTTTTAGGTTCGGTTGTTAATAGCTGTGAGTTTGTTGTCACTTTACTGTTCATATTTTTAATTTTCATTTTCTTAGATAAGCCCCTTTAACATTTCATATAATCAGGGCTTGGTGATGATGAACTCCTTTAACTTTACCTTATCTAGGAAGCACATTTTTTGCCCTTCCATGCTAAATGATAGCTTTGGAGGGAAAATGGCGATGGAGTAGGAGGGAGCAGATTCCACTTCCCCCTACACATGGGAGAAAAATCTGGCCAATCTACGGAGGAACAGAGCAAACAGCCAACAGTACCCCAGCGTATTTGAAAATAAGAGTCCAAAAATTGTAGCGGACACTGAAAAACCAGATGGTAAGAAGGATATTTCAGGACAGTAAGGTCCTGGGGATCAGCATGGGGACCAGGGCAGTTGCGGCCCCAGGCCTGGTGCCCAGCACTAGCACTGAGTCTACCACAGACTCCTTGAAAGCAGAGGGCCTGCCACAGAGTCCTTGGGAGAGAGCTGGGTCAACTACTCCCTCCTTCCCTGACCTAGAAGGGTTTGAGCGGCACCAGGAGAGCCCTGGTTGCTAGAATTTGCGGAAAGGGGAATATGTACAAAAAGGCAAAATGCACATGGGCTTTGATCACCCGCAGAGTTTGTGGTCACCGGCTTGGGAGAGCTGAGTCCTGCAGTGATGTGCACTGACCCGATAGTCACCGGTCCGGCTGGAGAATTGGGCTGTACAGGGCGGGAGGCTTCAGTAGGAGGAATTTCTCTAAAAGTAAAACTGTTTGGGGATTCTGCTGTGACAGCCGCTGGGCCGACACCCCACCAAGCTGGGCAGAGACCCCAAAGTTACACGGAAGGCACTGCATTCCCCCATAGCACTGGGAAGGTTTCATGCCCAAATCCATGGGACTGAGGCAGCCTAGCCGAGCGTGCCACCGTGCCCCAGCATATAGCAATAACCCTCAAAGAAAAAGCACTCTGAAGAAAACCTGGATTCCCCCACCTAAGATATTGAGGAGAGGAGCCAGACTAGCTCTTGAGAGAGTGCTCACAAGACTGGCTGAGTACACATCGGGAAGGGAGAAAGGCCACACTAATTTCCCTTCAACCTGCTGCAGCCAGCAAAGTGAGAAAAGCCTGTTTGGACAGTTTGAAACAAACAAGAGGTGTGTGTGTGTTTGTTTTTTTGATGATTTTTTTAAGTATTTTTTTAATTTTTATTATTCTTTTACCTTTAAATTTCTTTTTCCTCTTTCCTTCTTTCTTGTTTTAGTCCTTCTTCCTTTCTTCCCAATTTTATCTCTTCTTTCTCCATTCCCCTGCCTTTTTTAAATACCCACAAGAGAGACAAAATCTTGGAACTGTGAAAGGACCAGAGTTGGACCCAAAGAGGGGGCAACACAACAGCTGAGACAGTGAGACAAATTTCACTTTGCTATTGCAGAGAAACTACAAGTTACTGCATATCTGTATTATTATTATTTTTTCGTTATTCTTACATCTTTTATTTTAATAGTGTTTTTGTATTCCTCTTCTTTCTGTATAGTCTTCTTTCCTTGGCTGGTTATACAGTATCATTTGACAGGTTTCCCCTGTTCTCTCTTCCACAATGTATTGCTAATTTACTGTCCTTCACGTCACTTGTGTACCATTAGCACACTACTCAAAATCCTATATGCCCTATTCATGCTATTCAAATCACATAGATTCTGGCATATGAGTGCTTCTGTATTATTATTGTAAACAATAGCTGTTCCATACAATTGTAAATACTTCACAATACCTCTCCCAGATCTTAGTCCAAGTCACAGCCTCTGAACTCTATTACTGTAGTGGTTAACACTATTCTCTCATACACTACACCTAATTAGTATCCTTTACTCTCACCTTACCCCACAATCTGACCTCCCACACCCTCACTGCTATCTAGATCCAACTCACAATCCTTCCCTCCCCAACAAGAGTCTTATCTTCTTTCCATCCTTACTTAAAAGTGGCTAATTGGGTTGAAGATCACAGTTAACACTATACATAGCCAAAGGATCTCCTATCTCTTCTATACTGGCTGCTACTGCAAATATCACAGAATACTCTCCTGCTGTCTTAAACCATTTTGCCTCCCCCTCCAACTGAGCACAAAAAAGAGTAGGTGGAAGCAGTGAACACCAGGATATCCGAAGGAGACTACACCACTGAATCTCACAGGCATTCTACTGCAGCAGTTCACACCATAAACCTGGGAGCCAGGACAAAACCATATAAGAGGCTGAAGCTAACAAGAAGAGTCTCACAAACAATGGTGAGACAAACAAACAATCCTCAAATAAAAGGAAGTGATGAAGCCTCATAAAGAATGCTAAATGAAGTGGAGGCAAGTCAGCTATCAGATATTGATTTCAAAGAACTGGTTATCAGGAAGTTCAATGTGCTCACTATGAGCTACCAGAAACTACAGGGGAACTACAATGAACTCACTGCAAACTATACCAACATGAAAAAGGAAATAGAAACTATTAACAAGGGCCAAGAGGAAATGAAGAATATAATTTCTGAACTGAAGAACACAGTAGAAGGAATGAAAAACAGGCTAGATGAAGCAAAAAGTAGAAAAAAACACCAAGAAGGAGCAAGAAAAGCAAAAGATGCTCAGTAAGAATGACAAGGGATTAGAGAAATGCAAGACAATATGAAATGTAATAATATCCGTATTGTAGGGATACCAGAAGGAGAAGAAGAAGAGAAAGGGATAGAAAACCTATTTGAAAAAGTAATGATGGAAAACTTGCCTAATATAATGAGAGAAAAAGTCAAACAAATCCAGGAAACACAGAGAGTCCCAATCAAAAGGAACCCAAAGAGGCCCACTACAAGACACATCATAATTAAAATGGCAAAATTTGAAGACAAAGAGAGAATCTTAAAGGCATCAAGGGAGAAAACAGGAAGTAACATACAAGGGAGCCCCAATAAGGTTGGCTGCTGACTTCTCAATGGAAATGCTCCAAGCAAGAAGAGAATGGCAAGAAATATTCCAAATAATGAGAACCAGAGGCCTGCAACCTAGGCTTCTTTACCCAGCAAGGCTCTCAATCAAGATAGAAGGCCAAATAAAGAGCTTTTCAGACAAAAGAAGTCTAAAAAAATACACCTCCACCAATGCAGCTCTGCAAGAGATGCTAAAGGGACTACTCTAAGAAAAGAAAGGAAAAGAGAGACAGAGAAGAACATAGGTACAAAACTGACATTGAATAGTACCTATCCATAATAACCTTAACTGTAAATAAATTAAATGCTCCAATCAAAAGACACAAAATAGCTGAATGGATAGGAAAGAATGACACACACATATGTTGCCTACAATAGACCCAACTCAAGACAAAAGACCTACACAGACTGAAAGTGAAGGGCTAGAAATAAATTTTCAAAGCAAATGGACAGGAAAAAACAGCTGGAGTAGCAATACTCATATCAGAAAATATAGACTTCAACACAAAGGCCATAGAGAGAGACCAAGAAGGTCACTTCATAATACTCAAGGGAAGACTCCACCAAGAAGACATGAACATCGTAAATATATATGCACCCAATATAGGAGCACCCAAATACATAAAGAAAATCTTAGAGAACTTCAAGATATTGATAGCAGCACAATTATAGTAGGGGCTATTAACATCCCACTGTCAAAAATGGACAGATCTTCCAAACAAAATATCAACAATGATATTGTGGCATTAAACAATGCCCTAGATGAAATGGACTTAACTGATATATACAGAGCCCTTCATCCCAAAGAAGCTAAATACAGATTCCTCTCAAATGCACATTGAACATTTCCAAAGATAGACCACATAAAAGGACACAAAACAAGCCTCAACAAATTCAAGAAAACTGAAATTATACCAAGCATTTTCTCTGACCACAAGGGACTGAAACTAGAAACCAATCCCAAGGGAAGAAACCCAAAACACTCAAAATCATAGTTATTTAATTGGACACTATTAAACAATGAATGGGTCAAGAATTAAATTAAGAAAGAAATAAAAAAGTTTCTAGAAACAAATGAAAATGAACTTACAAGAACCCAAAACTTATGGGACACAGCAAAGGCAGTCCTGAGAGGGACGTTCACAGCAATACAGGCCTATGTAAAAAAAGAGAAACATTTCAAGTGAACAACTTAACCCTATGCCTACAAAAACTCAAGGAACATCAACAAAGACAGCCTAGAGCTAGTAGAAGGAAGGAAATAACCAAGATCAGAGCAGAATTAAGTGATGTAGAGACTAAAAGCACAATTCTAAGGATCAATGAATATAGGAGCTGGTTCTTTGAAAAGATAAACAAAATCAACAAGCCTTTAAGCAGGATCATCAAGAAAAAAGAGAGAGGACCCAAATAAACACAATCAGAAATGAAAGAGGAGAGATTACAACTGATACCACAGAAATACAAAGGATTGTAAGAAATTACTATGAGGAGCTATATGCCAAGAAATTTAAAACCTAGGTGAAATGGACAAATTTCTGGAATAATATAATCTTCCAAAACTCACTAAGAAAGAAGCAGAAAGCCTGAACAGACCAATAACAGCAGCTGAAATTGAAGCAGTAATCAATAACTCCCAACACACAAAAGCCCTGGACCAGATGGGTTCACAGGAGAATTCTACAGAGCATTTAAGGAAGAGCTAACCCCTATCCCTCACAGACTATTCCAAAAAATCCCAAGTGATGGAAGACTCCCAAACACTTTTTATGAAGCCAGCATCATCCTAATCCCAACACCAGATAAAGACACAACAAAGAAAGAAAACTTCAGGCCAATGTCGCTGATGAACATAGACGCTAAAATCCTCAACAAAATATTGGCAAACTGCATCCAGCAATACATTAAAAAGATCATACACCATGACCAAGTGGGATTCATCCCAGGGATGCAAGGATGGTTCAACATTCACAAATCAGTAAATGTAATATATCACATAAACAAAAGCAAAGACAAAAATCACATGATCATATCAATAGATGCAGAAAAAGCATTTGACAAGGTACAGGACCCATTTGTGATAAAAACACTCAGCAAAGTGGGAATAGAGGGAGCATTCCTCAACATAATAAAGGCCATATATGAGAGACCTACAGCCAACATCATACTCAATGGACAAAAACTAAAATCTTTTCCACTAAGATCAGGAACAAGACAAGATTGTCCACTTTCACCACTTCTATTCAATATAGTATTGGAAGTTTTAGTCACAGTGATCAGACAAGAAAAGGAAATAAAAGGCATCCAAATTGGAAAGGAGGAAACAAAACCGTCACTGTTTGCAGACGATATGATAGTGTACATGGAAAATACTATAGACTCCACCCAAAAACTGCTCAACCTAATAAATGAATTTGGTAAAACAGCGGGATACAAAGTCAATATCCAAAAATCAAAGACATTTTTGTATACCAATAATGAAACAGCAGAAGCATAAATCAAAAAAAAAAAAAAATCCCATTCGATATAGCAAAAAGAAAAACAAAATACCTAGGAATAAACCTAATCAAAGAGGTGAAAGACCTGTATGCAGAAAACTACACAACACTGAAGAAAAACACAAACAAATGGAAACATGTACTGTGTTTCAAAGAAGACACAAACAAATGGAAACATGTACTGTATTCATGGATTGGAAGAATTAACATCATCAAAATCTCCACACTACCCAAAGCACTTTACAGATTCAATGGAACAGCTATTAAATTACCAATGGCATATTTCACAGACATAGAACAAACACTTCAAAAAATTATGTGAAACTATAAATGACCCCAAATAGCAGCTGCAGTTCTGAGAAAGAAGGGAAAAGTAGGAGGGATCACAATACCTGATACCAAACTGTATTACAAGACCACTGTAATCAAAACAGCCTGGTACTGGAATAAAAACAGGCACATAGACCAATGGAACAGAACAGAGAGCCCAGAAATAAACCCAAGTCACTACAGTCAGTTAATATTCGACAAAAGGGGTAACAACATAAAGTGGAGTAAAAATAGTCTCTTCAACAAATGGTATTGGGAGAACTGGACAGCTACATGCAAAAAAATGAAACTTGAGCACCAACTTACACCATACACAAAAATAAATTCAAGATGGATAAAAGACTTAAATATAAGCCGTGACACCATTAAAATCCTAGAGGAGAACATAGGCAGGAAAATCTCAGATATCTCACGCAGCAACATTGTTACTGATATGTCCCCTAGAGCAAGGAACATAAAGGAAAGAATAAACAAATGGGATGTCATCAAAATAAAAGCTTCTGCACAGCTAAAGAAAACAGCACTAAAATAAAAAGAGAACCAACTACATGGGAAAACATATTTGCCAATGATACCTCAAACAAGGGTTTAATCTCCAAAATATACAAAGAACTTACACAACTCCATTCTAAGAAGATAAGCAACTCAATTAAAAAGTGGGCAAAGGACTTGAACAGACACTTCTCCAAGGAGGACATACAGAGGATTCAGAGACACATGAAAAGATGCTCAATATCACTAGCTATCAGAGAAATACAAATTAAAACCACAATGAGATACCACTTGACACCGGTAAGAATGGCCATCATAAACAAAGCAGCAAACAACAAGTGTTGGAGAGGTTGTGGAGAAAAGGGGACCCCAGTTCACTGCTGGTGGGATTGCAGACTGGTACAACCACTATGGAAGACTGTATGGAATTTTCTAAGAAAACTAAAAATGAATCTGCCTTTTGACCCAGGAATTCCACTGCTAGGATTATATCCCAAGAACCCTGAAACACCATTCCAAAAGAACCTATGCCCCCCAATGTTCATAGCAGCAGAATTTACAATAGCCAAGTGTTGGAAGCAACCTAGGTGCCCATCAGTAAATGAATGGATCAAAAAACTGTGGTACATTTACACAATGGAGTTCTATGCAGCAGAAAGAAAGAAGGAGCTCCTACCCTTTGCAACAGCATGGATGGAACTGGAGAGCATTATGCTGAACAAAAGAAGCCAGGCAGTGAAAGACAAATACCATATGATCTCACCATTAACAGGAACCTAAACAATAAAACAAACAAGCAAGCAAAATATAACCAAAGACATTGAAATAGAAAACAGGCTGAAAGCAACCAGAGGGGAGAGGGGAGGGAATTTCAGGGGAAAAGGGGAAGGGGTCACAGGAACAAGTATAAAGGACACATGGACAAAAACTAAGGTGGGTGGAAATTGGAGGGAGGTAGGGAGCACTGGGGGGGTGGAGTAGGATGGGAGTAAAAGACAGAAAACTGTACTTGAACAAGTAAAATTTTAAAAAAATGATAGCTTTGCTGGATAGAGTCATCTTGGATATAAGTCCTTGCCTTTCATGATGTGGAATATTTCTTTCCAGCTCCATCTTTCCTGCAAGGTTTCTTTTGAGAAATCAGGTGATAGTCTTATGGGAACTCCTTTGTAGGTAGCTGTTTTTAAGATTCTCTTCTTATCTTTAATCTTGGGTAATGTAATTATGATGTGCCTTGGTGTGTTCCTCCTTGGGTCCAACTTTTATGGGACTCTCTGAGCTGCCTGGACTTCCTGAGAGTCTATTTCTTTTGCCAGATTGTGGAAGTTTCCCTTTATTATTTGCTGAAATAAGTTTTCAATTTCTTGGTCTTCCTCTTGCCCTTCTGGCACCCCTTATGATTCAGATGTTGGAATGTTAAAAATTGTCCCAAAGGTTTCTAAGCCTCTCCTCATTTTTTTTGAGTTCTTGTTTCTTCATTCTGTTCTTGTTGAATGTTTGTCTCTGCCTTCTGCTCCATACCATTGATTTGAATCCCAGTTTCCTTTCTGTCACTGTTGGTTCTCTGTACATTTGCTTTCATTTCACTTTTCATAGCCTTCACTTTTTCCTCTATTTTGTGACCATATTCAACCAATTCTGTAAGCATCCTGATTACCAGTGTTTTGAACTGTGCATCTGATAGGTTGGCTATCTTTTCCTTACTTAGTTATATTTTTTCTGGAGCTTTGATCTGTTTTTTCATTTGGGCCATTTTTTTTTTTTGTCTGGGCATGACTGCACATAGTAAGGGGTGGAGCCTTAGATGTTCACCATGGTGGGGCAACCCATGTGGCTGCGTTGTGGTACTGTATGTGCGGGAGGTGTCACAGAGGTAAAAGTGCCACTTGCTCTGCTCTCTGCCAGTTTTCAGTCACTTCCCCCACTACCCGCCATCAAATTGGGCCCTTCTGGTGCTAATTCCCAGGTGGTTGGATTTTTGTATGTTCTAGGATCCTGTGGATCTCTCCAATGAGAGACTGGGAGACTGGGAGTTTCTCCCACTGCTGTCTCAACACCAACAGTTGCTTTCAGTCAGAGGTTTGAGGCCTTAGTTCCCAGTTCTGTAACCCTGAATTGCATGGTCTATCTTGCTCCCCAGTTGTTTCTCCTGGTTTATGTGCATGCAAATGCAGACCACCCAGTCTGCAAGCTGCAGCTTTGCCTGCTCCATCAGCTACTGCCTTGACACAAGTTGTCTCCACCTGGCTCCCCATCTCCACCCCTCCTGCCAGTCTGCATGAATGTTTCTTCTTTAACTCCTTGGTTGTTGGACTTCCATACGATTCGATTTTATGTCAGTTCTGGTTGTTTTTTGTTTTTAAATGTGTTGTTATCCTTCTTTTGGTTGTGTGAGGAGGCACAGTGTGTCTACCTATGACTCCATCTTGGCCGGAAGTGGGTTACCCATATCTGGTTAATCAGTCAGTAAGCCAGTGGCAGCTAAAAGGCATTCCCCTCAGTTAACTGCAAGGGCAATCATGCGATCCTGCCAACTATGCCAGACTCAGCCTACTGATAGGGAAGCTATGGGATAGAAATGCCTGGGGACACTCACCTGGGCCTGGAGTAAACCCTCACAGACATTTCCCCTTTCAGAGCCAATGTGACTGGATCAGCCCTTGTGGTTCTTACAATTACAAGATGCACCTCAACAGCAGCCATCAGGGACCTTTGGGGGAAAGAAACAAGGTTTATTACTCATAAACCCTGAAGGATATGCAGTATGCTGGGACCACACACACACAGATGGAGATGGAGAAAGGGGGAGAGAGTGGAGGAGAGGTAGAGAGAGGGCCAGGTTTCTGCCTTATTTTTATTGGGGTCTAAGGTGGAGTGCCTAGGGCTTTGCAAATGTAAAAATAATTTCCATTACAGTTGACATTCAATATTATTTTATATTAGCTTCATGTGTACAGCATCATAATCAGACATTTATATAATTTACAAAGTGATCCCCCCAGCACCATACATACTTATTACAATATTATTGACTATAATTCACTCTTTATTGGTGAATTTAAAAGATAAGTGCAGGAATTAAAGCTCAGGAAGGGGAAAATCAAGTGGGCAAACAGTCAGTTATCTAAGTTAACTGCATATCTCTAAAACAAAGGAAACTCTAGGGATGGGGCAGCCTGGTGCTGTGTCTAGTCAGGCAGCTGGTAATGTGTCCATGTGAGAGGTAAATGTCAGACTTGCATTACAATAAGAAACCAATTGTCGGGTACTTATACTATATCTACATAAAAATGCCACATCTTATATGACATTTATAGTACATCTACATAAAAATGCCCTATATCCTTTAAGGCAGAGATTGTCACAAAAATGGTTGAGGAAAGAAAGGGTGTCCTTCGAATGCATAACTGTGCTATGTGATTTTTTTTTTCAGTTTTAGTGAGACAAAATTGACTTACAGCAGTGTATAAGTTTACAATGTATGGTATCATCATTTGACTTACTTATATTGTGAAATGATCACCACAATGAGTTTAGTTAACATGCATCCTTTCTTATAGATACAAGAAAAAGAAAAAAATATTTTTTCCTTGTGATGAGAACTCTTAGGGTTTATTCCCTTAACAACTTTCATATATACCATACAACAATGTTAACTATAGCCATCACTTGTACATTACATCTCTGCTACTTATTTATTTTATACCTGGGAGTTTGTACCTTTTAACAACCTCCATCCAAATCCCACTTCCCCTACAAACCACCTCTTGTAACCATACAAATGGTTTGATTTTTAGATTCCACATATAAGAAAGATCATATGGTATGTGTCTTCCTCTGTCTGACTTATTTCTATTAGTATTGTTTTCAAAGTCCATGCATGTTGTCACAAGTGACAGGATTTCCTCCTTTTTATGACTGAATAATGTTCCATTGTATACATACATATTTTCATCTGTTGATGGAAACTTTGGTTGTTTCCATCCCTTGACTATTGGAAATAATGCTGCTATGAACATAGAGGTGCAGATATCTCTTCAACAATTACTTTCGTTTCTTTCTGTTATATTCCCAGAAGTAGAATTGCTGGGTCATATGGTAGTTCTATTTTTAATTTTTTGAGGAACTTCCATACTATTTTCTATACTGGCTGTACCAATTTACGATTCCACCAACAATGTATGAGGGTCTCCTTTTCTCTACATCCTCAATGTTTGTTATCTCCTGTCTTTTTGATGACAGCCATTCTAACAGGAGTGAGGTAGCATGTTGTGGTGGTTTTGATTTGCATTTCCATAATGATTAGTGATGTTCAGCATATTTTTATGTACCTGTTGGTCATTCTTATAATTTTTTTTGAAAATGTTTCTTCAGGTCCTTTGTTAATGTATGAGGTCTGTCCAGAAGATACGCAGCCATGTAATATGAAAAATAGATACATTTATTGAAGAAGATATAAGGTACAAGGAACATTGTACATAGGACAATGATGCCTCAGTCCCCTTCAAAGCAGGTACCTCAGGACCTCACATAGTCCTCTCAATTGCCATCAGCTGCCCCATTGTATTTTCCTGAATCTCATTGATGGTCTGAAATCTCTTCCCTTTCAAAGGTGATTTTCATTTTGGGAAAATCCAGAAGTCACAGGGCACCAAATCTGGGCTGTAGGAGGGCTGAGTGGCCTGAGTGATTTGATGTTTCACAAAAAACTCCACAAGATATGATGCATGAGTGTATGCATTGTTGTGATGAAGCTGCCAATCACCAGTTGCCCATAGCTCCACCTTCTGCATCATCCCAATAGTTTCTGTGGAGGAATATTCAACCTTAATGCACAATTTGATGCAAATTCGTTGCTCTACTCACTCTCTCAGTCATTTTGAATACAAGGGCCACACATGCTGACTCAAAGATGTCTCTGCTCCCACTCACTAGTACAGTGAAGTCATCATTGTTCACACATGCGCATTCTAGTCCACTCTCCTTGACTGCCAGGTTACACCCATGTTGCACAAACCATTCTCACCATATTAACAATGACCTAACTTTTTCTGGACAGACCTCATACAACCTCGATCATTTGGTTTTTGCAATTGTGTTGTATGAGTTCATTATATGTTTTTAATGTTAACACCTTATCAGGACATGTGATTTGCAAATATTTTCCCCATTCCATAGGCTATTTGTTTTCATTGTTTCTATGGATGTTAAGATGCTTTTTATTTTGATATAGTCCCAGTTTATTTATTTATTGTCACTTGTGCTTCAGGTGTCATAGTGAAAAAAACATTGCCAAGGCCCTTATTAGGGAGATTTTTTCCTATGAAAAAAATGGTTTTATTTTTTATTTTAAAAAATATTTTGTTTATTTATTTTTAGACAGGGAAAGGGAAGGAGGAAGAGAGGGAGAGAAACAGCAATGTGTGATTGCCTCCAGCGCTCCCCCTACTGGGGACCTGGCCTGCAACCCAGGCAAGTGCCCTGACTGGGAATCGAACCAGCAACCCACACAGGCCCACACCCAGTCACTGAGCTACACCAGCCAGGGTAATTTTTTAGGTTGTTATTGTAGTAGGTTCATGGTTTACGGGCTTTTATTTCAGTCTTTAGCCCATTTCTAATTATTTTTTGTGACTGATGTAAAATAAAGTTCTAATTTCATTCTTTTGCATGTGAATATCTAATTTTTCCAGCACCAAGTACTGAAGAAACTCTTTTTTTCATTGAGTATTCTTGACTCCTTGTCAAATATTAGTTAACTATATATGTTCGAGGTTATTTGTGAACTCTTGATTCTGTTCCATTGATCTATATGTCTGTTTCTATGGTAGTACGTACTGTTTTGATTACTATGGCTTGAAATCAGAAAGTGTGATGTCTCCTACTTTGTTCTTTCTCAGGGTTGTTTTGGCTATTTGGGGTCTTTCGTGTTTCCATCCATATTTTAGGATTGTTTTTTCCAGTTCTGTAAAAAACTGCCACTGGAATCTTGCTAGAGATTGCATTGAATCTGTAGATGGCTTTGGGTAGTATAGACATTTTAATTGTTTTCCAGCCCATAAAGACAGGAAACCTTTACATTTATTTGTTTCTTCAATTTCTTTCATCAATGCCTTATAATGTTCAGTTTAGAAATATTTTACTTGCTTGGTTAAATTTATTCCTATTTTATTCTTTTTGATGTGATTGTAAATGGAATCATTTTCTTTATTTCACTTTCAGGTAATTCATTGTTAGTGTATAGAAATACTACTGTACTTTGGTATGTTAATTTTGCATCTTCTAACTTTACTAAAATTTTTATTAGATAGAACTGTTTTTTGGTGGAGTCCTTAGGGTTTTTCCAGATACAAAATTATGTCATGTACAAACAGGGACAATTTTATTTCTTCTTTTCCAATTCTATGATGTTTATTATAATTTTTGTCTGATTACACTACTAGGACTTCCAGTACTATGTTGAATAGAAGTGGTGAGAGTGGGCACCCTGGTCTTGTTCCTGATCTTACAGGAAAGATTTCAACCTTTCACCATTGAGTATGATGTTAGCAGTGGGCTTGTCATATATGGCCTTTATTATATTGAGGTACATTTTTTCTATACCTAATTTGTCAAGAGTTTTTATCGTGAACACTGTGACTTTGTCAAATGCATTTCTGTGTCTATTTACATGATTTTCTTTCATTCTATTAATATGATATATCATATTGAGTGGTTTGTATATGTTGAACCATCCTTGCATCCCAGGGATGAATTAATCTCACTTGATCATGGTGAATGACCTTTTTGATTTGCTGCTGAATACTATTTGCCAGTATTTTATTAAGAATTTCACAATTTTTCATTGATATTGGCCTGTAATTTTCTTTCCTGATAGTGACCTGCTGATTCAGTATCAGGATAATGATGGCCTTGTTAAAATGAGTCTGGGAGTGTTTGCTGCTCTTCAATTGTTTGGAAAAGTTTGGGAAATATTGCTGATAATTTTGTCTTTAATATTTGATAAAATTCAACTGTGAAGCCATATGGTTCTGGGCTTTTCTTCTTTGGGAGATTTTTGATTACTGATTCAATATCCTTACTAGTAAATGGTCTGTTAATATTTGCTTTTCTTCCTCATTCAGTCGTGGTAGGCTGTATGCTTCCAAGAATGTTTCCATTTCTTTTAGGTCATCCAGCTTGTTGGCATGAAGTTATTGATAGTAGCCTCTTATGATCCTTTATATTTTTAAGATATCAGCTGTAATGTCTGTTTTTATTTATGATATTGTTGATTTGGGTCCTTTCTCTATTTTCTTTGGTCGGTATACCTAAAAGTTGGTCAATTTTGTTTGTCTTTTTAAAGAAACAACTCTTAGTTTAGTTAACTTTTTGTATTGTATTCTTGTCGCTTAATTTCATTTACTTCTGCTATAATCTTTTTTATTTCCCTTCCTCTTCCTAACTTTAAGCTCAGTTTTTTTTTTTCTTTTTCTAATTCTTTAATGTAGAGTAGGTTATTTATTTGAGATCTTTCTGGTTTCTTAAGGTAGGGTTTTTTGTTTGTTTGTTTTTGCTATGAACTTCCCTCTTAGAACTGTTTTCCTGCATTCCTTAAGTTTTGGTATGTTGTGTTTCCACTTTCTTTTGTTTCAAAATACCAATCTCCCCTGTAATTTCTTCTTCAGTCCATTGGTTGTTGAGGAGAGTGTTTATTTCCATGTATTCAAATTTTCCAGTTTGCCTCCTGTTATTACTTTGTAGTTACATACCATTGTGGTCAGAGAAAATCCTTGGTATAATCTCAGTCTTCTTAAATTTGCAAATACTTTTTGCTAAGGTTTTGTGGCCAACCATATGGTGTATCCTACAAAATGTTTTATGCATACTTGAGAAGAATGTTCACTCTGCTGTTGTTGCATAGAATGTTCTTTATATGTGTTAGCTTCATTTGGTTTATAGGGCTGTTCAAACCTGTTGTTTCCTTATTAATTATGTCTGGATGATATATCATTGTTGAGAGTTGGGTATTAAAGTTCCCAGCTATTATTATATTGCTGTTTATTTCTCCTTTTAGGTCTATTAGTTTTTGCTTTAAGTAGTTGGGTGCTCCAGTGTTGGGTGCATAAATATTTACAGTTATTATATCTTCTTGATGGATTGACACCTTTATCATTATAGAATGACATTTTTTTGTCTCTTTTTACCATTTTTAGTTTAAAGTCTATTTGCTTGCATATATATATAGCTACTTCTGGCCTTTTTCTTGTATACCATTTGCTTCAAATATCTTTTTCCATCCCTTTACTCTCAGTCTATATGTATCTTTAAGCTAAAGTGAGTCTCTTTTAAGCAGCCTATTGTTGAACCTTGTTTTTTAATCCACTTAGTCATCTTATGTATTTTGATTGGATGATTTAATTTATGTACATTTAAAGTAGTTACTGATAGGCAAGGACACACTATTGACATGTTCTTAATTGTTTTCTGGGTGTTGTGTAGATCCATTGTTCCTTTGTTCATAACTTGCTGTCTTTTTTGTGTGTTTTTATGTCTTTTGGTAGCAGTGTGATTTGACTTTTTAAAATTATGTTCTTTTGTGTAATTACTATAGGTTTTCCCCCTTGTGGTTACCATGAGGCTTATGTAATGTAAGTTAAAATAGAAGTACCCTGCCCTGGCTGGTGTGGCCCAGGGGATTGACCACCAGCTTGCAAACAGAGAGGTTGCTGGTTCAATTCCTGGTCAGGTCACATGCCTGGATTGTGGGCCAGGTCCTCATTTGGGGGGGTGCGAGAGGCAAGCCATGTGTGAGATGTTTCTCTCACACATCCATGTTCCTCTCCCTCTCTCACTCCCTTCCCCTCTCTCTAAAAATAAATAAAATATTTAAAAAATTATAATACCCTATTTTAACCTAGTAACAACTTACATTCAACAGGATTTTTAAATTTATACTTTTATTTCTCCCCCTCACATTTTGGTTATTTATATTACAGTTTATATATTCTTACATTGGGTAACCAGTAACAGATTATTGTAATCCTGGTTATTATTACTGTATTTGCTTATTAAATTTTACACTAGAGTTGTACGTGAATTACACACCACCATTACTATATTATAGGATGTAACTCTGACTATATACAGGATCCGGCAGAAGTGACACCTGCTGGAGTGTGGTTGGTAGAGTAATACTATGGGTGTAATAACTTGCAGTTTTAATTTGAACATTTCACCTAAAATGTTCTGTGGTGTGCTTGAGTGTGATATTGTTATGTTACAGAATGACATGCTTATGATTTTGTAATAAAATATTTTTATAATAAAAAGGGGTGTTATTTGTGTCAGACCCTGTATTTACCATTACCACTAAGTTTTACACTACTTTCTTAATTTTTATTGATATTAGCATCCCTTTACTTCCACTCAAAGAACTCTTTTTAGTATTTCTTATAAGATAGATATAGTGTTAATGAACTCTCTCAGGTTGTATTTGTTCAGGAAAGGTTTTGTCCTTCCTTCATTTCTGAAGGACAGCTCTGCTGTGTATATATTTCTTGGCTAGGTTATTTCTCCTTTCAACATTTTGAATATACCATCCCATTCATGCCTGGCTTGAAACACAGACATCTTCCCACAGTCTTATGGAGATTCCTTTGTATATAACTTTTCTATTCTCTTTGTGCTTTCAAAGTTTTTTCATCTTGACATTTGACAATTTAATTATAACATGTCTCAGTGAATAGGGTTGAACCCTATTCAGATTCAACCTATTTGGGATTTTTTAGAACTCACGGATCTGGATAGCTATCTATTTTTCTCGCCTAGTTTGAGCCTTTTACAGCCATAGTGCTTGAAATATACTTTCTGGCCCTTTGTCATTCTTGTCTCCTTCTGGAATTACCATAGTGAAGATATTGTTTCTTATGATTGTGTCTTATATGTCCTATAGGCTTTATTCACTTTTTCCTTTTGACTGGGTGATTGCAAATATCCTGTCTTCTAGGTCACTGATTCTTTCTTTGGCATATTCAGTCTCCTTCTGAAGCTGTGTATTGAATTAGTTAAGTTATTGTATTCTTTTAGCTCTATGATTTCTGTTTTTAAAAATTGTTTCTATTTTCTTTGTTTAACTTCTCATTTGTTTATGTATTATTTTCCTAATTTTGTTGTCCATGTGTATAGTTCACTAATCTTTAAAAGGATTATTCTAGGCCCTGGTTTGGTAGCTCAGCTGGTTAGAGTGTCATCCTGATACACCAAAGTTTGGGGTTCAAACACTGGTTAGGGCACATATAACAACCAATGAATATATAAATAAGTAGAGTAACAAATTGATGTTTCTGTCTCTCTTTTCCCTTCCTCTCTCTATAATCAATAAAAAAATAATGAAAGGATTATTTTGAATTCTTTGACAGTTCATGGATCTCCATTTCTTTAGGGTCAGTTATCACAGCTTTATTAGTGTCCTTTGGTGGTGTCATATTTATGTGATTTTTCATGATCTTTCATTCCTCATGTCAGTGTCTGTGCATTTGAGTGAGTGGTATCCTCTTCCAGACTTTACAGTTTCGCTTTGGTAGAGAAAGTTCTTCACCAGGCAGCTCAGTTTTGATTTCTGGATGTGTCTGCTGGTAATGTCTTTGGGCAGGTGGGCTTGCTGTCAGGATCTGTTCTTGGGTGAGTCCACTGCCTGAGCTGTGAGGTTGGGAGGTGTGTGCCACTGACTGAATACAGTTGAATAAGACTGCTGGCACAGTTCTCTGCCTCTGTGAAAGCTGTAGGATGGCCTTCATGGTTGCCTGGGTTCTGTGGTCAGCCTTCCTATATAGTCAGGACTGGGTACTAAACAGTAGGTGGGGTTATTTATTAATATTATAGAATGACAACTCTGGAAATCAGATTCTACATTTTCAGGCTTTGCTTTTGCTACTTGTTCAGGTTGTTTGTTTTAGTGACTTTTTAACTCATTTTGTAGCTTGTATTCTTTGTTATGTGTGGCTACTGAAGTGTTTCTATTACTGTAGTGATCAGTTAGTGATCACAGTTCCTAAAAGTGAAAACCAATGCCTCCCCCAAATGGCATCCTAGCTTTTGCAGATAATTTCTGTGTGTTGGGGAAAACTTCGAACTTCTAACCAGAAAATATGCAACTCTACCCTAATGGGGAACCTGAAAGTCAAACAAAGGTGGCAGTTTAGAGTCTGCTTAGATTTTTTTTAGAGCACACACCCAGCTCTGGATATGTGCTTGGCCTTCTCAATTCCTAAGACCATGTGGGAGCTTTTCAAGGTTCTTATTCTCTGTATTCCCCAGCATTTCTTCCTACGCTTTTCAATTAGTCTATTATTTACCTCAATTGTTATCAATAGATTTAAGTATTTTTGAAAATACTCCCCAAGTAGTTGCCTCGAACTTGGAAAAGTTCCAAGTAAGGCAAAATAAAGGCAAGCCTTTTGAGCTGATACTTCAGAAAGCTAAAATATAGGACTAAGCCACCAACCTCAATTCTTGGAATAAAGTCAGTTTTGCTCCCTCTAGTAATAGAAACCAATACCTGGAATGTGGGCTGTTTTCCAAGATGCTACTAAAAAGGAAATGGGATAAGGCCAGGGTAAGTTAAAGTTTTTTTTCTTGTCTGGTTGCTGTTAACTTCAGTTTTCAGAACTCTGATGAAGTTGGTTCTGACATTTTTTTTTTGTTGTTGTTCGTTTTGCCAGTGTAGGGTAAATGGAGACAGTCTGGCTTCCTCACCCAGGTGTCTGGGTAACTAAGGTAAGCAGTTTCCCATGGCCTTGAATGAGCCTAATAAGTAGTGTTCTCATTGCCTTGAGACTGGGTCCATAAACTGTTCCCATAACATTAAGTGGGCTCGCATGTGCAAAATTATGCTGTCATATAATTTTTCTGGCTTGAAACTGGTTTTGTTTGCCTCTAGTACTTAAGGCAGCAGGGGCTCCCTGCTGGGTGTCACACTGGGAAGCAAGGGCCATGACATGTGCCACACAGAGAGGATAGGCGACATGCAGTGTGCCATGCAGAGACATGCAGGGGGACACACAGCGTGCAGCATGTGTAGATCACCCACCCTTAAATAAAGGCATGTCAAGCCTCCACATAGCTCTGTGCATTTTCTTCCATCTGCCCAAATACTGTGAACCTGTCAGGCCTTGATCAGCTGCAACACAGGCAGTTTATTTGTTGCTTTTGTGGAAGAACATGCTTTTGGAATTCCCTATGCCACACTATTTTCATTGACATCACCCCCTGCCTATTTTAAAATGATTTGTGAGTATATTAAAACCATTTTCTACAAACGCAAAAGGGCTGAGTATTGAAAATGTAGCAAGTATGGTGATGATGGAAATGATGTAAACAAAGAATCAGAACCATTAACATTGCATGATTCTCTCTTCAAACATAATTTTAATAATGTATGTTGGTGGCCAGTATGGTGTAATTGTGAGTTAGGAACAATTGGGACAAAAAGAGCACTTTTACCCTGAAGCATTCTGTCAGTGGAGGAGATTCTATAGATTTTATTTTATTTTTTTGTGGGAAGATGAGGGACTATGAACTTAGACATTAATGGATGTCATATTGCAGTGGTTTTCCAAATGTTAATCAAATTTTAATGTTTGCCGCAGTGACTTGGACTAAGATGGAGTGACTTGAAAGGTCACAGATGGTGAGGTTCCAAGCTTCCCATGTCTGTAGTCAACCACTGCAGTCTCATCTGTTTAATATGCACATTAGGGATATATGAAAAGTTTTTGAAAATCGATTTCCATCACTAAAAACTTATAAAAATCACAACATAGACTGATATGCATGACTATGATCTGGAGTGGAATTAAGGGTTACACTAAATTAGATTAGAAGGTTATCCCAGACTTAATCCCATTGCAAAATCACCAGGGGCAAGGGCTGTAGGCACCCTTGCTTTCTAATCCTCTTAGTGTCTTACTCATGGTAAGTGCTTTGTAAATATCTGTCATCTCAGCTGTGGAAGAAAATATGATCAGATAAGTCTGTGGAACAAAATTATAGTGAGTTTTGAAGTCTAAAAAGTGATTAAAATTACTGTGAACAAAATGTCACAAAACAAACAAGCAAAATATAACCAAAGACACTGAAATTGAGAACAGGCTGACAGTGACCAGAGGGGAGAGGGGAGGGAATTTCAGGGGAAAAGGGGAAGGGTTTGCAGGAACAAGTATAAAGGACACAGGAACAATAACAAGGGGGAGTAGAAATGGGAGGGCAGTGGGAAGGGCTGGGGTGGGCTGGGATGGGGGTAAAACACAGAAAACTGTATTTGAACAACAATTGAAATAAAATAAAATTTAAAAAAATGTCACCGTACAAAAAAAAAAATTTAGGGAACTAGCAGTTGGTAAGAATTATAGCATAAGACAAGCATTAAGTAGACCAGCTACTAGAATGCTACTGATGTTTTGGTCAATTCATAGTCTTTAAAAAGCCCTCACTTTTAGGTATTGGATATATTTGGGGAAAGGAATTAAAAAGATTAAATACAATTCTTGCCCTGAAAGAGTTTCAGGTATGTACAAAGGGCTTCGTTAGAGAGAATGAGTAGGTAACTTCAAGGAGGACCAACACGCAGAAAAGCAGCTCTGGACCTTCTATCTTGAACTTTTCTGAAATACCTGAAGAGTTCCAAAAAAGGAAAGAGGCAAGCCCATATGACCACAGCCAATTGTGAAATTGTAAAAACTGAGTTATTATAATATATGTGACAATAGTGTTATCTCTAAGGAGGGGGAATGAGGGAGCCTTCTTGGGCTGCTGGCAGTGTTTTGATCTAGGTTTTAGGTTTCATGGCTGTATTAACAAATATGTAATTTATATAAGTTTTAGAAGTTGCCATATATTTTTAAAAGTACCTTGTTATGATATTTTGAACAACACTCTGGGGCCTGATGCTTACAAAATGGATACTTAGACTTATAATTTATACTTAAAATTCCTCCTTGAATATAATAATTTAAAATTTTTATACCATAAAAATCAACTCATATTTACATTTGCTTGGTTAGTGACATATCCCATTAGCTTTTACTTTTTAGGTAACTATACTTAAGAAGCTTCCCTGTGGTTACAAACGTTTCCATCTTGTGATTTCCTTTCTCATCTTGTAAATATCAAGTACAAGCTGTTCTGCTAAGGAGGAAAAAACCAGCTCCTTGATATCTGCAAACTATTTCCAGTACTTGACAAACTACACTACTGCAGAGTTCAGTCTGTTGCTTTGGAGCAAGTGTTCCCATTTTGTGTCATACCAGTACCATTCAAAAGCAGTACAGAAAGTTATTTCTTATTGATAACACCCTGAGGTTGTCACCAGATAATTTCTGATTTCTTTACTGAGCAATAGTCCCTATGTTCATAAGAAAAAATGAAACATAAAAGACCATAATTAATAAGTTTATGTATCATGTTTATTAGCTAATCATAATAAAATTTAGACATGGTAGAAGAAATCTCTTGGGTTTAAAAATAGCTTTATTTAGCATACCCAAAACATAGAAACATAAGAAAAACCTTACCTAGTATAAACATAAAAATAGTTAAATACCATAATTTAATGTAAACCAGGTGTTTCAAATGTGAAATATTATAATAAAATACATGCTATTTACACAGAACCAAGTTAAAGCAACCTCCAGATCATCAATCTTGAAGTCATAATTAACAATGAATCAAACACAGTATCAGTATTTGTACTATTCAGTAGAAAAAAGAAATCATTTAATTTATTTTAAATGGATACAATTCATTGTGGCATTCAAAACGGGGAGGCAGATAGTGCCAGTTCTATGATTCCAGACACCACCACTGCATGTGGAGATTTAGAAACCATTCCACTGGAAGACCTACCATTGAGCTCATTCTTTATTTAAATGCAAACTGGTTGATTCTATTTAGTTACTGCTTAAAAAAGGTACTAAATATATCTGCAAAAATAAACCTTCATTGAAAATGACCAAAGGTGAATGTAATATCAATCAGGTAAGAAAGGCAAAAGCATAAAAATATATATTGTTCCAGACAAGCCCCTTTAATTATAACAAATGTTAAGAAATTCAGTTTATAAAACCAGATGGGGTAGCAAAGGGTATTTAAAACTGTAAAACCCAAAGCAAAATCAAACCAAACCAAACAAAGCTAAGAGAATGCTTCTTGAAGAAAGTGGTATTTTGTTTATCCTGTCATCATGATGCCAATGCTGCCAGGAGACCTGGGGCTGAATCCAGTTATCAGTATGGAGTAGAGTTATTTCTTTGACTAACCATCTAAAAAGCTATGGTCATTGATCAGTTTAAGCATTTGGCTTTTGCTTCAAGGATCAACATTCATTCGTATACTGCAAGTCAGGTATCTCTAAGAGACAGAATCAAATCCATTATCAGGAGTTTAAAATATAAAATAAAGTTGCAAGAATACATACTTAGTACTGTTCTATTCTGCTCCTTTGTCTAATCTTGCAATTCTCAAACTTTTGGTCTCCAGACCTCCTTATACTCTTAAAATTTATTGGGGATCTGGATGCCAAAGAGCCTTTGTTTATGGAGTTGACATCTATCCATATTTGCCACATTAGAAAATGAAACTAAAAACTGATAAAGTATTTATACATTTAAAAATTAAAAAGCCCATTGCATGTTAACATAAGTAACATTTTAAAGAAAATAGCTATATTTTCCAAAGCAGAAAAAAGATCTGTGGGAAGAGGGCTATGTTCTAATTTTCAACAATTTTGAGACAGAGCATTAGAGCGACAAGACAAATAATGTCTGTGTTATTGTGAAAATAGTTGTGATCTCACAGATGCCCTGAAATTAGGCTCTGAAGGACTCCCAGGAGCTCATGGGCCACACTTTGGAAAACCACTGGTTTAATTTAAGGCCTAATATGAGTGGCCTAAAAAAATCTACACAAAAGGAGCCTTACTTTTCATTTTAAAATAAACCAAAATATCCATACGTACACACAGAAGTCACTGTAGCAAACACTCCCACTTGAAGCTTTCACTAGAAGCCAAGATCACCATGTACTCATGACCAAATTCAAAACAATATTGTCATTTCTGCTGAGACCAGGTCAAGATGAATTCATTTTTAGCCAAGGAAAGCTAGAAAACCTATTAACTAAGTACACACATTTTAATACCTTTCTAACATTTGCTTAATCCTGTTTGTGCTGAGCTGGCTATGGTCTTTAAGTTGGGACGGCCTTGGTACAGACCAGAGAATGAGAGTTTAATAGCCCTCACACTCAAAATAGGAATGTGTTAGCAATTTACAGAGCAGCAGTCTGCTCTTTTTCTCACTATGTGAAAATTCTGATAAATTTTACAGAAAGAGAGAGAGAGAGACAACTCTCTCTCAAGCATAATAAGAACAATGCTATGGTCTTACACTTAGAATGACTCTTCACATCTCACAAATAACTTTCATGCACACCATTTCATTAGATCCTTTGAAGCCACTGGAGAAGGGCAGAACACAAGATTTTACTGCAGTTTCAGAGTTAAGGAATTTGAGGATCAGATATGGGTGTTTCCCGAAGTACCATGGCAAGTATGTTGCAAAAAGGGATTAGAATTCATGTCATTTCAGTGGTAGTTTAAGATTTTCCTCAGCATTCCCTCTTTCTCTGGTTCCACAGCAAGATTGAGGGAGGGGAGGGGTCAGTGGGGATGGAGATGGAGGCAGCAGTATATGACACTTGAAACTGCATTCCGTGATCTCATCCATCATTCTACCCAACACTGAGGAGGCTTGGGAGTAGCAGACACATCTTCCTGACTGGTATAATGAATTTTCCACCAGTACACACATTATGGAATTTCATATGAAAACAACTGTCTTACTTTTTCTTTCTGAGCTAGTTTGCGTTGGCAGTTCATTCACAGCCTGTTCACTCTGCTCCAAGGGAAAAGTAAAAATCCCACAGTTTAAAATCTGATGAAACTACAAAATGAAATAGCAACAACAATGAGAGCTCTATGAACTTATTAGAATGTGATTTATTGTGCACCTGGCACAACACACTTAGCAATCTTCCTCCACTAACTGGAGAGCAATATAAAAATCACAGTTCTTAATTTAATGGGAAATTGCCTCAATCATCTTGAGGCAAAGACTTGTCTATACAAAAACATTAAGAAAATAATTTCAACTAAATTCTTAGGTGCTTGAAGATTCTGTGGTGATAGGAGAGGGAGTAGACAGTAGAGTAAAATGCAATGAAGCAGCAAGAAGAAAATAATTAGTGTCACCAAAGAACAAAGGAGAAGTCTTTATGTATTCACTGTTGTTAATACCTATATTTACTTTAGAAATTATGATGTTGGCAGGAAATCCTCTACACCAAGATGTTATTACAAATAGCATGAGACATTGAAAGATAGTAAGCAAACACTGTTTAATTGGGGGTGGGACAGTCAACAACAAAAATCTCTCCTACAAAACTAGCCAAATGCCACTAATGACCAATAATTTTCTTGCTATACACTATAAGGAAGTTATTGTTTACTGTGCCTACCCTCTGTCTTTCTGAGATGTTCTTAAAATCAAGATGGACTACATGCATTTTTTCCTTTTAAGGTAGTTGAAGAAAAAAGTTAATAAAAGCCAGTAAGAATTAGAAAACATGCTGAGTTCATCTTATTTTCAAAATTTAACAGCATATTGCTATTTATTACACACTTTGGTGACCCCCCCAATTTTGGTGAGTAGTATTCTCTTTACAGGTGATTTAGACAAAAGTTAATAGCTTTTTAAGACAGTTGCACATGTACTGGGCTGACATACACATATGTATATATGTATATATACATGACACACATATATATGTATAACTCATCACATCACATGAAGACCTCCACTATTTTTCCCTCTTCACGTATTTCCATTAGCTAAAATGAGCACAAATAAGGATTTTATAGTAGGAAACAAAATTAATGAAAATCAAATCAGAAAATGTGAAGTGGTATGTTGTCAGAGTCCAATAAAATACTCAATGCACGTTTATGTAGTGGTAAAGTGCTAGAAAGTTCTCTCATTAGTATTCTAAAAATGATTATAGTAAAAAGAAGTTTGCAGTTTCATTTGATGGTGGTGACCACAGGCACCATAGCAATAGCATTGGCTGAGTTGGAATTGACGATGTCTTCATACTCTGGGGGTGGGTCTAAATGAGGTTCTGTTCCACTCCTCTGAAGGTTCATCTGGCCAGTGGCTTCCTCATAGGTTGGTGGAGGATCACAGTTGGACAGGCGAGTGGAGACAGAATCTGAACGCCCAACTACATATTCCAGAAAGCCTGGTGACATTCCACTGCTATCAAACACTTCATCTGGTGGAGGAGGCGGAGTAATAATATTAAGATGTTGAGGGAAAGGGATGTGACTTTCGGTCACTGTCTGTCTGCGAGTTTTGTTTCTTAGGAAGCATCTCCAGATTAGGAAAATGACAAGGAGGACAATAAAGAGGCCAAAAATTAATGGAAAGGTAAGATAAAATTGAAACCAGTCACTTCCTCTGTTACTCTCTCCTTGTTGCGCTTTTGTATAGGTGTTCCAAAACTCTTTCTGAAAATAAAAGACAAAATAAATTGAAAATCAGTATGATAAAAACATAAGAAATATCAAATGAAAAAATTTGTTGGTTCCATTAACATAATGAACAAAAACCCCAAACCAGATTTATTGGTTTAAATGACCTATAGCCTGCATTTTTCATGACAAAAAATTACAAATAAATCATGGTGCTCACTCTGGATCCTTCCTAAAATAGCACATGAGTCTTTTCCAAGACTTGGAGTTATTTATATTTTCAGCTATGAAAATTTATTTTTTCACTTACAGAATTTTTTAAATCTTTCAATTACAGTTGACATAATATTTTATTAGTTTCAGGTGTACAACATAGTGATTAGACAATTACATGACTTACAAAGTAATCACCCCAATAAGTCTAGTACTGATCTGACACCATACATAGTTATTACAGTTTATTGGCTATACTCCCTATGTGTACTTTACATACCTGTAAATATTTTAATAACTGGCAGTTTGTACTTTTTAATCTCTTCACCTTTTTCACCCACTTCCCAACTCCCTCCTGTCAATCATCAAATATTTCTCTGTATCCATAAGTGTATTTGTTTTGTTTGTTCATTTACTTTGTTTTATAGATTCCACATATTAGTGAGATCATGTGGTATTTGTCTTTCTCTGACTTATTTCACTTAGCATAATATCCTCTAGGTCCATCCATACTATCGTAAGTGGCAACATTTCTTTCTCTTTTTTTATGGCTGAGTAATGGTCCATTGTATATGTATACCAACTCTTCTTTATCCATTCATCCATCAATGGACATTTATGATATTTCCATATCTTGGCTGTTATAAATGATGGTGCAATGAACATAGGTGTGCAGATGTCACTTTAAATTAGTATTTTGGATTTCTTCAGCTAAATATGCAGAAGTGGATTTGCTATGCTATATGGTAGTTCTATTCTTAAGTTATTGAGGATTCTCCATACTATTTTCCATAGCAGCTATAATAATTTACATTCCCATCATCAGTGTCATGAGGGTTCCCTTTCCTCCACATCCTCTCCAACACTTGTTTCTTATCATTTTGATGGCAGCCATTCTAACAGGTATGAGGTGATATCACATTGTGCTTTTCATCTGCATTTCCTAGTAACTGGTGATGGTGACTCTTTTTACCTGCCTGTTAGCCATATGTACATCTTCTTTTTTGTATATATGTCTATTCAGATCCTTTGCTCATTTTTTAGTTGTTGAAATGCATGAGTTTTTAAAATATATTTTGAATATTAACTCCTTATGGGATGTATGATTTGCAAATTATCTTTTCCTATTTGCTATATTGCCTTTTCATTTTATTGATGGTTTCCTTTGCTGTACAGAAGCTTTTTAGTTTTATGTAGTCCCATTTATTTTTGCTTTTGTTTCCCTTGCTATAGGAGTAAAATCCCCAAAATATAGCTGAGACCAATGTCAAGAAGCTTATTGACTGACTATGCTTTCTTCTGTGTATTTTATGTTTTGGGTCTTCTCTTCAAGTCAACAGTATGTACTAAGTTCCGGCCAAGATGGAGGCATAGGTAGAAACCCTTTGCTTCCTTGCACAACCAAAAGGAGGATAACAACCAATCTAAAATCAATAAACAACCAGAAGTGCCAGAAAATCAAACTGCATGGAACTTCAACAACCAAGAAATTAGTCAAACAGAACAACCAGGCCCATAAGAAGCCATGGCAAGCTGGCAGCCCGCACGGGGGGGCGGGGGCTGGCTGAAGGCAAAACTGAGACTCTGATTGACTGTGGACTACAGCTGGTGCTGCAGTGGGAGAAACTGCCAGTCTCCCATGACAGTTCATTGAAAAGTGGGCTAGAGGCCAGCAGGCGAGCTGCATTGTTCCCTTTCTGGCCCCTCCCCCACAGGCAGCAGCACAGCAAAGGTTGCCCTGCCCTGGTGAGTACATAAGGCCCCAGCCCCTTATGACTTATCAGGTACACCAAGACAAAGAAATATGGCCCAAGTTAAAGAATAGAACAAAACTTCAAAAAGAGAGCTAAATGATGAGGAGATAGCCAAACTATTAGATGGAGAATTTAAAGCCCTGGTAATCAAAATGCTCACAGATCTGATTGAGCTTGGTTGCAAAATGAAAAAAAAAAAAAACAAATGAAAGATACCCAAAATAAAATAAAGCAAAATATTCAGGGAACCAACAGTGACAGGAAGGAAACCAGGACTCAAAGCAATGATTTGGAACAAAAGGAAAAAAAATAAACATTCAACGAGAATAGAATGAAGAAACAAGAATTAAAAAAGGTGAAGAGAGACTTATTAACCTCTGGGACAACCTGAAATGTTCCAATATCTAAATTATAGGGGTGCCAGAAGGAGAACAAGAGCAAGAAATTGAAAACTTATTTGAACAAATAATGAAGGAGAACTTCCCCAATCTGGTAAGGGAAATAGACTTCCAGGAAGTCCAGGAAGCTCAGAGAGTCCCAAAGAAGTTGGATCCAAAAAGGAATACACCAAGGCACATCATCAAGTCACCCAGGATTAAAGATAAAGAGACAATCTTAAAAGCAGCAAGAGGAAAGGAAAGAATTATCTACAAAGGAGTGCCCATAAGATTATCAGCTGATTTCTCAAAAGAAACCTTACTGGCAAGAAGAGGCTGGAAAGAAGTATTCCAAGTCATGAAAGGCAAGGACCTACATCCAAGATGACTCTATCCAATAAAACTATCATTTATAAAGTAAAGGCAGATAAAGTGCTTCCCAGATAAGGTCAAGTTAAAGGAGTTCATCATCACCCAGGCCTTATTATATGAAATGTTAAAGGGACTCATCTAAGAAAAAGAAGATCAAAACTATGAACAGTAAAATGACAATAAACTCACAACTATCAATAAATGAACCTAGAAGAAAAGAAAAACAATGAAAACAAAAACTAAGCAACAACTAGAACAGGAAGAGAATCAAATAAATGGACATCACACAGAGGATTTCAATGGGGAGGGGGAGGGGAGAATAGCAGAGAAGGGAGGAATTGGGGGGAAAAGGTACAGGGAAGAAGAAGCATAATTAATAGTCATAAAATAGACGGGGAGAGATAAAAATGGTATAGGAAACAGAGAACTCAAAGAACTTATATGTACAACCCACGGACATGAACTAAGGGGAGGGAATGCTGGAGGTTGGAGGGTGCAGGGCAGAGGGGGATAAAGGGGAAAAATTGGGAAAACTGTAATAGCATAATCAATAAAAAATACTTAAAAAATGTATTAAAGAGACTTTCTTTTCCCCATTGTATGTTCTTGACTACTTTATTGTAAATTGTCCATATAAGTGTGGGTTTATTTCTGGGCTCTGAATTCTGTTCCATTGTGATCATTGTGTCTGTTTTTCTGTTAATACCACACTATTTTGGTTATTGTAGCTTTGTAGTGTAGTTTGAAATTAGAGAGTGTGATACCTCTGACTTTGTTCTATTTGTCAGTTGCTTTGGGTATGTTAAGGTCTCTTATACTTCCATAAAATTTTAGGATTTTTTAAATTCTATTTCTGTGAAAAATGCCATTGGGATTTTAATAGGGATTGCATTGAATTTGTAGATTATAGGGATTATGGACATTTTAACAATATTCTTCCAATCTATGAGCACTGGTCATCTTTCCATTTCTCTGTGTCTTTCTTAATTTCTTTCAACAGTCTCTTATAGTTTTCGGTGTACAGATCTTTCACCTCCTTGGTTAAATTTATTCCCAGGGCCCTGGCTGGTGTGGCTCAGTGGACTGAGCACCAGCCTGCAAACCAAAGGGTGGCTGCTTTGATTCCCAGTCAGGGCACATGCCTGGGTTGCAGGCCAGGTCCCCAGTAGGGGGCATGATAGAGGCAATCACACATTGATGTTTCTCTCCCTCCTCTCCCCTCTGTCTAAAAATAAAACAAAATCTTATAAAAAAGAAAAAAATATTTATTTGAAAAATTATTCCTAGGTATTTTACTTTTTTGATGCAATTGTAAATGGGTTTGTTTTAATTTGTCTTCCTGATTGTTCACTTTAGTGTATAGAAGCACATCATTTGTTTTTATACTGATTTACCATATTAGTTTATTATTTCTAATAGTTTTTTGGTGGAGTCTTTAGGATTTTCTACACATAAAATCATGTCATCTGCAAATAGTGACAGCTTTACTTCTTTTCTAATTTAGATGCTTTTAATTTCTATTTCTTACCTGACTGATCTACTTTGAACTTCCAATACTATGTTGAGTAATAATGGTGAGAGTGGGTATCTTTGTTTTGTGCCTGATATTAGATGAAAAATTTTGTTTTTCATTATTAAGTATGTACTAGCTGTGGGTCTGTCAGATAGGGCATTTATTTTGTTTTGGTACTTTTCTGTACACCCATTTATTGAGAATTTGTATCATAAACTGATGTTGAATTGTTCAAATGCTTTTACTGCATCTACTAAGATGATCATACAATTTTTTAAAAGATTTTATTTATTTATCTTTAGAGGGGAAGGTTAGGAGGGAGAGAAATATCAATGTATGGTTGCTTTTCATACATCCCCTGCTGGGACATGGCCTGCAACCCAGGCATGTGCTCTGACTGGGAATCAAACCATGGTTGTTTGGTTCAAGATGATCATATGATTTTTATACTTCATTTTGTTAAAGTGGTGTGTCACATTAATTGGTTTGCAGATGTTAAACCATACTTGCATCCCTGGACAAAATTCCATGAGATCATATTTTGTTGAGAGTTTTAACATATGTGTTCATCAGGGATATTGGCCTGTAATTCCATGTGTGTGTGTGTGTGTGTGTGTATGTATGTGTGTGTGTGTTCCTTATCTGGTTTTAGTGTCAGAGTAATGTTGTTCTCCTGAAATGAATTAGGAGGCATTCCCTCCTCTACAGTTTTTTTGAAGAATTTTAGAAGGATAGGTATTAAATTTTCTTTGAATGCTTGATAGAATTCACCATTGAAGCCATGTAGTCTTGGACTGTTGTTTTTGGGGAGTTTTTTGATAATGTTTCACCTTTGGAAAGTTGTAGGGTTCTAAAAAATTATCCTTTTACTTTAGATTTATAATTTCTGGTGTACATCTGTTTATAATAGTCTCTTATGATCCTTTCCATTTCTGTGATAGTTACTGTAACTTCTCTTGTTTCTGATTTTAGTTACTTGAGCCTTCTCTTTTTTTTCTTAGTCAGTCTAGTTAAAAGTTTATCAACCTTATCTTTTCAGAATCATTTATATTTTCTATTGTCTTTTTGGTGTCTATTTCATTTACTTACTTTGTTTTGTGGTTACCATCTGTTATGTATAAAATGTCCCATAGATAAAATAGTCCTTTTTCTGCTTATAGCATTTTATATTCACTTGCCTATGCAGCTCTGTCCTTTTCTCCCACCCCTTTTATGTTTTTCTTATCAAATTGTCATGAGTTCTTTAACAAACTGAAGTAGTTATCATTATTTTTAATGTGTTTTTTCCTTTAACCTTTATGTTAAACTTTAGTGATTAACATTGTATTCTGAAGGAGCTTTGCAGTTCTCTGATTCTCCCTATTATATTAATCCAAGTTTTGTGTACTTTTACTTTTCCATTTCAGGAGCAAGAGGTACTTTCAACATTTCTTGCAAGGCAGGTCTAGTAGTAGTGTATTCCCTCAACTTCTGTTTGTCATAGAAAGCCTTTATTTCTCCTTCATATCTGAAGGATAACTTTGCTGGATATTCTTAGCTGGTGGTTTTAAACTTTCAATAATTTGAATATGCCATCCCCTTTGCTCCTGCCCTATAGAGTTTCTGCTGAGAAATGTGCTGATAACCTAATGGGGGTACCTTTATAGGTTACTCAATTTTTACCCTGGCTCCCTTTAAAATTCTTTATCATTGACTTTTGACAATTTTAATATAATGTGTCTTGGAAGTCTTTTTACATTGAGGTAATTAGATGTTCTGTTAGCTATTATTTATTTAAATAAGCTCTCTGCCCCCTTTCCCCCCTCCTGAGATACCCATCTTCCTTATGTTGTTTTTCCTATTGGAATTGGATACTCCACTTGGAGTTTCTTCACATTTTTAAGATGTTAGTTCTCTCTCCTCTTCTACCTGAATCATTTCTAGATTTCTAATTTTGAGCTCCCTTATTCTTTTCTTCCATATGGTGAGCTCTATTCCCATTGCTTTCTAATTCATTCTTCATCTCATTTCTTGAGTTCTTCAGCTCCATAATTTCTGTTTGATTCATTTTCAGAGTTTCAATGTATTTGGTAAAATAATTCTTGTGTTCATTAATTTTATTCCAGAGCTCACTGAACTGTCTTCTGAATTTTTTGTAGTATGTTAAGTTTCTTCATGACAACTATTTTAAGTTATCTGTCAGATTGCAAACTCTTATGACTTTAAATTTATTTTCTGGAGAACTGTGAATTTCTTTTGGTCGTACCATATCACTGTACTTTTTCATGATGCTTGATGAATTGTTCCTCTTCCAGCACATCTGAAGTAGTGAACACCTTTCTGAGTTGACTCTAGCTATATTTGAGAGCTAGCACTTTCCACCCAACACTGCTTTTGCCATTGGCATTGCCAGTGCCCTCATTGCTGCTTGTGTCTCTGAGGCTCTGAGGTTGCTGATGCTTTGCTACTATCGGTGTCACAGTGTTATGTGTGCCACCATTGTTCCTGGAGCCTCGGGTCATAACCACAGCTGTTACTATGGGTACCAAGGTCTTGGTTGCAGCCTCTACTGCTGGGACAGTTGAGGTCATAGGCACTGCCACCATGGGGTGGTACCTGGGTCGCAGGCACTGCTATGATTCCTAATATCTCAGGTCACAGGTATTGCTGCTGCCAAGGCTTCCAGGTTCTTAGATGCAGCCCCTGATGGTAGGAAAGGCTGAGGTTGCATCGCCACCACTGATGGAGGTCGAGAGATGGATCTTAGGTGCCACTGTGGTTCCTGGAGCTTCCAGTCATGGGATCTGCCAGTGCTGTTCCTCTGGTTCCATCCCCTTCAGGAGGTCCAATCTGCCCATCTTCAGATGTATGATCTCTCAGGCACTCTGGTGCAGAGGATTCTGTGTTAAGCTATGGATGTCCTACTAGTTGTAATTTAAAGGCAAGAAACAAAGAAAATGACTCACTTCTCCATGATACTGACATCACTCTGGGGAATAAAATTTTTAAACATCTACTTATGGAGACCTACTCAATTTTCTTTTATCTGCAGACGGAGATTTCTCCTATCACTTCCTAATCTTTCAGATCACCATCTGCTTTCCCCCCATTTAATCTCATCCATGAAAATGAACAAGTATATGATTTCAAATAATTATATATTTCTAACCTTAGATAAACGCATTAAGTGGCTCTTTTACATTACTCACACCACCTTGGGATAATTAAGCATCAATACTGCACATGAAAATGATTTTATTTTCATGGTCGGCTGCATAATTTCATTCCTTTTTTTTGACATGCTAGAAATAAAAAATATACAGACTAAAAGAAAATGACCAGATTTTTCTTTTGCATGGTTAAAAAGAAAGCCTAGACCAAAAGGAATTATAAAACCAGATTTTTACTTTACCTATAGTAACTCAATCCACATTCAGTAATGAAGGTATAATTAATATTTCCACTTGCAGATGAGGAAATGGAGGCCAAGAGAAGTTACCTACTAATATACTCAAGGTCATTTAATAAAAAAATATTGGAGCTAGAATTTGAACCCAAGAGGCCTGGCATCTGGGCCAACCAAAAAACAATCTGCCTTAATGTACAAGACATTTTTAACCTCTCTGGCTAGTTTCCTAGAAAATTCAATCTGTCATGTTAAATTTTAGTCAAAAGTAAGCTGGCTCAGTTTATAAATTAAATATTTTCAATTAAAGTAACAATGATCTAAAAGAAAGGTACATACTGACAGATTTCTTTGGGAACTAGACTTATGTTGTTCTTTAGGCCAGAGAATCAGATGAAATTCACTCAAAGTCAAGATTAATATAATTATCATTAAAACAAACAATGAACAACAAACAAGTCAGCTTATATCTCTGTAAGCTATTTAAAAAGTTCTTTATCTTACTGAAAGCAGGCAGGCAAAAGATACTCAGGAAGAGCAAATGATTCCAACACTTGATAAAGCAGTGTTTTAGATGGAATGAAAATGTGTGTAATGAAGAAAAAATCTTATTAAAGGTTCTCAGTAATTTTAGATCAGGCTAAAATTATACAAATAGTAAATGTAATCTGAATGTTCCAGAGAGGTCTGACAACCATTTGAGAAGGAAAAACTGCAAGAGGTAGATGTTTCATCACAGTAGATGAATTTTAGAACAAAATTCAGTATGTGCAGGATTCTATCACACAACATTAGTTGCTCTTTTATAAAAATGTGTCTTTTTGTTTTGAATTTTCTCACTGACATTTATTAGAATTTGAGTGACTCAGGGCATAGAGCTGAGAATGTTTTACAGTCTTTGATGAACTAGCTCAGAACCTACCCTGTGGAGTTTGGAAGTGGATAATGTTTCAGGTTGTGCTGCTGAGGAGGGCCCAGCAGCATTTATACCTAGTGCTCACATGGCTTCTCCCTTCCTTGAACAAATATCACAAGAAAGGGAAGGAAAGGCTAATAGAGATGAGGGGAGAAATAAACACCACAATCCTAATTTGAAAAGCTGCCTAATTGAGAACAAGTTGGGGAATTCCAGCAAGAGATTGTCCAAAAATTTTAAGATTCTTTAACAGGATGGATGTTCTGGGGAAAATTACTAGAGTGACACACGTCAGTTAACATCTTTGTGTTAATATGTACAGAGTACGAATGTATAGATATAACTTCTGAGTAAATAGAAAAATAAAACATCTGTAAATTACTATATAAAAAGGAAGGCATTATTTTGATAACTGCCGCTAGGGTATAGACAAGTTGCTAAGAAACAATATCTATGCTGAGTATTGTGCCAATTCAATTTAGAAAGCTATATAGCTAGGGGATGAAGAAGAGAGTATGGTTTCAGGTATTTAAAAAATAATTATGGAGACTATTACTTTGCAAGGTGGCACACAGCTTACATAAAGTAAAACCTCTATAATGTAGCTGTAATTATTTGGAAAGTGTTAAGGTTTGAATTCAGTATACTTGAGTGGGGAATTGATAGCTGTACTGGTTGGTGTAAGAGGCAGCAGCAGGACTGTAAAATCCAAAAATATCTCTCATGACCACTGTTCAAAACTGACTGCTAAAAATTCATTCTTTCAGAGTTCTGGTATAAGACAGCAACCCTGAACCTAATTCTTCCCATGGACATAATGAATCTTCAGCTACATATGGAACAAATTCCTGTGGAAAAAAAACTAAGAATTACCTGAACAATTCCTACACATTTAGTGAAAGGAAAAAAAAAACCCACAATGAAGCAGGCAGGAGAGGCTGAGGCAAGATCTTGCCATAAATCCAAACCCTGGTACAGTGACCCCCCAATCAGGAGGGAACTCAAAACCATGAGCTTCTCCCTGAGGAGCAAAGGATTTGAACCCCACATCAGGCACCACAACTTTTAAGATCTGCCTCAGAGAGATGAGCCCCTAAAATATCTAGCTTTGAAAGCCAATGGGGCTCACGACCAGGAGACCCCCAAAGTTACAGCAAACTGAAAAATGGTTATAAAGGGTTCATGTGAGCAGACTGTCCTAGCACTAGAAGCCAACTGAGAGGCACCCAGACTATGTGAAAGAGGTTTACTTGCTTACCTTCATGTATTGGCCAGAGGGGCAGACATTTAATTTAACACACATACAGGGGCTTACTGAAGTACTCCGAGGGATGGAGGACAGCAGCAGCATCTTTGCACTCTCCCTCTGCCTTGTTTCAGCTCATTGGTCTCTCCCAGACAGCAGCTTGTATCCTAGTCTGGCACCCTGATTTTTGCAGCTGTCACCCAGAGGTCACGTGGTGCTGGTGGCCAGCAGAGCTTATGCTCACAGATCCTATAGGACTGTAACCAATGAGAGAAAATGTTCTTAACCAGCTACCACTCGCAGGGCACAGCAAGACTCTACAGCAGGGGAGCCAAACTCATTTTCACCAGGGGTCACATCAGCCTCCTGGTTGTCTTCAAAGGGCCGAATGTAATTTCAACTCCTTAACAGTTAAGGAGTAGTTACATTTATATAGTCCTGAAATTATTAGTTTGACACCCCTGCTCTACAGACTGAGGTGCTAAGTCTTTCTGTGAAAAAGGCCAATTAGCTTATCTTCATAGCTGCAGCCTGAGAGCAGGCTTCTAATTAAACACACACCTAAGGGCTGCCTGTAATCAAGCAGAGGGCAGGAAATTACAAAGAAAGGAGAATTCAGTAAAATAGAAAATATAAATAAAACCAAACATAGATTCTTTGAGATTAAAAAACAGTAAATCTCTAGACACACTGATCAAGAAGTAGAGAGAAGACATGAATTACCACTATCAATAATGAGAGAGAAGACATTACAATGGATCGTGAAAAAAGAACAATATTGCTATGACTGACTTACACTAATTATGATTGGGTGTATTAAAACTGGGCATATTAACACTGGGTATATTATTACAAATTGGGGTTCTTTTAGTAATAAGGGGGTAAAATGGTTTTTAAATCAGTAACCAACAGTGTCTGCCACACTTCTTATCACTAGCAACTTAGAATATATTAATTCAAGCAATCACTTTCTTTTCTTCCCAAGAATATTGGTGGTAGGGCAATCCATAAACAAGCTGCAATGAGCACAGGATTTCTAGGATAATGCAAGTAATACAAGATGTAGTAGCATGGTCAAAACAAATAGAATGGTGTATGCTGGAACAAAGCATCTTTTTGTGGTAAATTGAGGAATACTAAAATCTCTAGTAGATAATTACTTATCTCTTTTTTGTCTAGAGTTTGTCCTAAATTTTAATATTTTAAAATAGAAAATGGCGAAGTGGAATGTAACAGTTTTAATGAAAAACTATTATAAATTCTAGATTTATGGGGAGTTATTATTTTTATTAGTTTACCTCATTTTAGTTATTAGTATGCACCTGGATCCTTATAATGTATAAAAATGTATCTCTGATTAACTTTTCACAGAACAAATTCTTTATCATCTCCTCTACCTCTTCAGACATTATTCTAGAATTATAATGAAACCTCATCAGTTTATTTAGCCTAAAGACAGCTCTCTTGAAAATGATTTCACCATCAAACCAAACAAAATTGCCTAAAGGTTCAAAATTGTCTAAAAGTTCAGGTTGTCACTTCTCTGATAACAAGAAATGTCAGTCTACCTCTATATGTATTCTTCATTGGCTCAATTATATGGCAAGTTCTCATAAGTTTTCTTCTCTTCAAGACATTCTGCCATATCCGAGTGAGTCATCTACATGGTATGATGCTCTTGAGTACTAGATTAGGAATCAAAAGCCAGGAGTTCCAATTCCAGTTGGAAAGAGGGCACATCACTGGCCCTTTTGGCACTCACAATGTTTGTCTAAAGATGGAAAGAAAATCACCTGCTTTGCTTGTCCCAATTTGTGTTGTGCCAAAGCATTGTAAAACAGTAAAAATAATGCAGGTAAGTGTGGGTGAGTAACAGCACCCAACATTTTTATTTTAATCATAACTGGGCTTGAATAAGTACATTGTGATGTGCCTTTATAATAACTGAATAATAACCAGCATAAGAAGTCTAGAAGTAAATCATTCCAATGTACAAATCCTGGCATAACCATTACCAGTTAAATTAGGAGAGAACTGTGTTCAGTGCAGAGAAAGAGGAGGGAAGACACTGAATTAGGAGACTGGGTCCCATTTTGGGCTGCACCAATCAGTAACTCGCTATGGGAAAATGTGCAAATCAACAACTTCTCTGGGGCTGTTATTTGTGGAAAAAAAGAGCTTGACCCATTTGGTTTTTATGGACCCTATCAGTTAAAAGATGAGTGGGGCCTATCCCATCAGTCTTTCTTCAACAATGAAATGGAAAGAAAAATCAGCCTTTAGTCTATTCATGATGGGCAGTGATTGGTATCAAATATTAGCTTTGGGAATAAGATAATATCTTAACATTCAAATGATAATGCTATTTTAAGTTATGACATTAGAGTGATCCTCTAAAGCATACAATTCAAGAAAAGGCAGAGCCCTCTTTGCTCTCCTGGCTGTTGTATGTGTAGTGGGAGAATAAATCCCATTTCAGTCGATGGTACCCTAGACCTAGGGCTGACTATCATAAAGTTCCAATTTCCTTTGTCATTGATTTTATTGTACCTTCAAAGTGGCTAAACTGGATTGTATTTCTACAGTTACTAGTATTCCAACTATGAGAGCCATCTACAGTCAGAAGCCTTGCCCTGGAAGGACTGTGCCCTTACACTGGGGGAAAGAACCAGTGGCAGTACCAATATTAAAGGAGTCAGCAGTTACCCACTGTAACAGAAATTGATTTCAAGTAGTGGTCCCATCCAGATGGGAATCTCTGAGGAGTAGGCAGGAGTAGTGACTGGTTGCTGTATTTTTATCAAATATACCATGGATTGAATAGCATACTGTTTTTATGTATTAAAAAAAAGAAGAAAAATATGCTTTCAGCCAATCCATGACATATCAGTGATTATAGACTGTACCTCAATTTCAGACAAGTTAAAATGTGAATAAGTGATCAGAAAATCGATAAAATATGGTAAAAATTATTAGGTTTTGTCATTCACTTGCCTGAATATCAAAGTAGCTACTTTTTGCCCTGGCCTTTGTAGCTTAGTTGGTTGGAGCATCGTCCCATAAGCCAAAGGTCGCAGGTTTAATTCCCAGTCAGGGCACATGCCTGGATTGTGGGTTTGGTCCCTGGTATGGGCATGTATGAGAGGCAGCTGATGTTTCTCTCTCACATTGACATTTCTCTCCCTTCCTCTCTCCCTCCCTTCCCTGTTCTCTAAAATCAGTAAGCATGTCCTCAGGTGAGGATTTTCTAAAGTAGCTACCTTTTTTACTATTCGTAATTATTTATATTTTTGGTAATTTATTTGGGGCCACAGCAGTCTACGGTATTATGTACAATGATAGGAAACATTAATATAGAAAAATTTGGCATTTTCTGTTGGATAGTATGTCATTTAACAACACTTCAGGCTTATCCTAGAATGGTGGTTTCTGATTTTTTTCTTTTTTCTTTTCCTTTTTTAGAGACATGGGTTTAGTGTATTAGGCTAAGGAATGTAATTCCTTGGGTTAACAGGTCAGCAAATGCCTGTTCTCTGAATTCACAAGTAACCCCTTCCTAGCATGCTATAGAAGGCATGTGACATATTTCAGATGAGAAAAATAGAGTCATTAAACATTTACCAAGCAAAGTCGCTGACCTAGGGTTCTCCTCATGTCCCAATTTGAATGTGAAGATTTTATTCTCGTCAATCCTACTGACCGACTGCAGCTCACTGTTAGATAATATGAACCATTTCTAACAATTACAGTACTGCCCATGAAGTAGTCAAGCATCCCAAAGCAGCAGCACGGTGGCTGACAGAGCCACTAGGATCACTAATGCACATTGCTAGGTTGGCTTGTCACACTTTCATAAATTCGAAGTTACTGTTTATCCCTAAGACTCTGAACTATTGAGGGGAGAGCTCCAAGAAAGCCATTTTTGAGTATTGCCTATTCATTCCCTGAGTGGATATCCACTTAGCTCCTGATCCCCTTCATGCCCATATAAAGGGCAGGGTACATTTAAAGAAAGGTAAGGTAGAGAGTGGTATCAGCAATGGAGCAGATCCTTTCCAAATATTAAAACGAAGTGTCCAAATTTCCCATAGGTTAGGTGGATACTGTGGAAAACTTCAGCCATGTTGCTGCTACTCTGCCCCAGAGGGCTGTTTGCCAGGCAAAGAGCCCCCAAAATGAGGAAGTGAGGTATGCATATCAGGATAGGAGCCAGATGGGGAATAAGGCAAAAGAGGCCTACATGAGTCATAACTCTTATTCCTGGAACTGTGTTGTGAGGAGGCTTCTTCTAGGACCCCTTGAACATGGTCCACCTTCCACTCAAGTTGGAATTAGACCCATCAAAGAATTAGTTACAGCCATGAAGGGGCTATAGCAATACCGGTTAAGTTAAAGACATCTGTCCCCTTTCTGCTTTCTTTCCTCCAGTCGCCAAAATACCAGAGGAGAGAAAAATGGGAGGGGGTAAGGGATAAAGAGCAGATCATGTCTCTTTCCTCACTACATGATCCTAAGGTCAAGCTTTAGCAAGAAATGGAGGAGTGGAGGAGGAAAAGGTGAGCATAAAGTGAATCCAACACTAAAGTTTTGAATGGAAGAGAGTATATAGGTGTTTTTATGCCCAAAGTGCCTAGAAAAGTATAAGATTTGCCTATCTCTAAGGAACAGAAGTTTAAACTGTCAAAGCAGAGTAGCTACACAAGGCAAAGTCTTTTAGACACATGACTCATCATGTATGTGACCTTAAACTCTAGTGCAGTATTCCAGTGGAACCCTTGGGATTCTACCAGATCCATTAGAACTCCTCTGGCAAATTAATTCTAACAGGGAGCACTGGTAAAATCTGAAATTCTGCATGTGTCTTTAGTGCAATCATGGGTAAACAGCAGCATATTTGGAGGTGAAACAGGGCTTCACTAACTAGACAATGCTGTCCACAATATGCAGAGTTATAACAAAGCTATGTTGCAAATGATGCTACAAGTGACAAAAAATCGACCTGTCCATCCCACAGTACCCAGTCTCTGAAAGCAGGTCTGAAAAAAGTAAACTGGCAGTGGGAGAGGAAACTGGATGAGGTAACTTCATGTCAAGGTTCACAGACTGCTGGCACGAGCAAGATAGATCCACACTGGAGCCAAGTCTACTGCTTTGGGGAATACATAGGTTGAAACCCTCCAAATTAAGTTACTATCATAAACGGAAAAGAATGACTGAGACTACATAGGATTTATAATACACAAAAGGGCCCAACTGCCACAGAATAAAGTTCACCACTAATTTAAAAACAGTATCAATATATAATCAATAAAAATTTACTTTAAATAATCACGTAATGGTCAAAGTGATACCTGCCTGTAGAAGTCAGACCTTCCTCATGTCTGCATAGCTCAGAATACCAATTGCACAAAATAACATACTTTGGCCTTGTTTAACTTATTCTCAAGAGATCCCAAAAAGAAATAGTGAGAAAGCCTGTGGGAGCCCCAGGAAACCACCCCCATATGGCTGAAGGGGAACTTCACATTTGGCCCCTCCCCTGGAGGGTGGGGATGGGTCTAGGGAAGGGAAGGTGTGGGAAGACTTAAATGGAAATGCATAGACTATGGCTGGGAGATGGCACAGCATTGCCCCATGTTTTCCCCCCAGTATGTCTATGCCCAGACTCAGCTCCCACCTCCCTTCCTTCCTGAATTCCCTCATCCCTCAAAGGCCAAAGTTCTGAATCAGTGGCTAAAGTACTATCAATGGATCCTGAGAAGCTAAGTGAAATGGGAATTTCTCTAACAATGCCAAAGAATCTGAGTTTCTGCCTGCAAGAGCAATGAGTAAATCTCCAGGAAATTAGTGACCAACTCTTAAATACCTCAGACTTTGAGCATCTCTTATAATCATTATCTCTACCCACAAGTGTTGACATGCTAATTCCTACCAAGGGCTCAGAACGCAGAGATTTTCAATGTAACTTTGTAACACATCCTTGTATGAAGGGGCACTGCATATCTCTTTCAACAATTTCCACAATAAACAAATTTAAATGGCAACACTTTGGAATGAGAGGTATTATCTAAAAAGGAAATCTATGGACTAGATCAAAAATCCTTGGATATTATTAATTCAGTTTCTAAAATGCAACAACTTGGGGGTGGAGTAGAAAATGGAGTGCAAAGGGAATAAGATAAAGACTAAGGATGATGCATGCTCTGACATAGGAAAGTCATCCATAACCTCAGAAATAGCACTTTACTGCAAAGCTTTTTGAGTATCCTAATGAAGCAGTTTTAGTTAAACCACTTGCTTTATAATGTAACAAAATGTTACCTGCTGATTACCTACATTAAAATCTCCAAGACTCATCAACAAAGCAGGTTCCCTGGCTCCACAGAGATCTGTGGACCCTGGAACATGCATTTTTAAAATAAACTTTTCTATTCTGAAATAATTTTAGATTTAGAGCAAAATTGCAAAGATACTACAGAGCATTTCCCTGTTCCCCTCATCTAGTATCTTCTAATGTTAGCATCTTACACTGGGATGATACATTTGTTATAATTAATGAACCAATAGTGGTCCATTGCTAATAACAACAGATGAAGAAAACACTAGTTTTCCGACTAATGACCTTTTGTTCCAGAATTCAATCCCCATTGCATTTATGGGGATTAATCATCATGTCTCTTTAGCCTCCTCTGGTCTATGACAGTTTCTTAATCTTTTCTTCTTTTCATGGCTTTGACAGGTTTGAGGAGTCAAGTATTTTGTAGAATGTCTCTCAATTCGGATGTCTCTGGTAATTTCTCATGATCCCCCTGAGATCATGTTATAGGTTTTGGGGAAAACTTGCCACAGAAGTGAAGTACCTTCTCATTACATGCTATATGTGATATATCAGTGATGATACCAACCTTAATCACCTGGTCAAGGCACTGTTTGTGTTTTCTCCACTGTAAAATTGTTTTCTCCCACTTGCTATACTCTGTTCCAGGGGTGTCAAACTCATTTTCACTGTGGGCCACATCAGCCTTGTGGTTGCCTTCAAAGGGCCAAATATAATTTTAAGACTGTATGAATGTAACTACTCCTTAACTAGGGGCCAGGAGCTCAGCGCTGGCACTGAATAGAAACAAGATGTTGGGCCGGATAAAACAAGGTGGTGGGCCAGATTCAGCCCTTGGGCCTTGTGTTTGCCACCTGTGCTCTATTCTTCAGAAGATCATTAAATCCAAGCTTCACTCATAAGAAGCAGAGAATTAAGCTCTGCCTCCTGGGGAGAGGCAAATTTACATACATAATTTAGAATTCTTATTTACTGTAGAATTGTCTCTTCATTCATTCATTCATTCATTCATTCATTCATATTTTTAGGGACTCCTGTATTTATTGTATGCTTTGCATTATAATCCAACACTATAATATTATAATCCAATGCTCAAATTTTTCCAGCTTTGGCCATTGACCATTCTTCGTTTCTTTGAGCACTTCCTTCCTTTCTGGTATTACAATATACTCTATCTCATCTTGTATTCTTCTTGCCCTAGATCTAGAATCAGCCATTTCCCCAAAGACTTTCAGTTTCTTTTTATTGTGGAATTACCCAGATCTGGGCACTGAATGGGACTACAAAGTTTTGATAAGCAGTGAAGCTGATACTTATGCCCCCTAAATTTTGAGGTCAGCCATTTTGGAGAAGCACAAGTAAAATAGAAATAATTTGTAAAAGAAAATTCTGAAATTGTTTTTAAGATTAAAAGTTCCCAAATGCAAAGAATCCTCATGGGCCCATAGAGAGAGGAAGAGAGAAAACAATGGTAGAAATAAAAAAAAAAAACATTCCAAAATAAAGTGGCTCTAATTCAGCACCTAAAAACTAGAACAAAATATATGTATTGAAGACTTTCTCTGCTCCAGGCACTAAGCTAAGTGCACAGCCCCAAACCAAATGCTGTAGGTTATAATTTCTCCCTTTAAAAAGATACAGAAATTGAGGCCCAGAAAGGTGAAAAGTTTCACAAACAATACAGTCAGTAGGTGGCAGAGCTGAGACACCAAATCAAGTCCACCGGCTTCTCAAAGCAGAGGATTTCACCAAGGCATTCTGATAACTATAGCTTATATAAGCCATTGTGTGTATGTCTGCTGCTCCTACCAGATCTCAAATACTGTGGGCAAGTGTCAGCTTATTCATTGTTGTATGTCCTGTGTGTGCTACATAGTAGGCACTCAGCGGATGCCTGAAATCTGACCAAATTTCTAAAAGGTAAAAATGAGAACTGCAAAGTACGATACATTTTCTCCCACCGCATAACATAATTAGACTTTTGTTCCAAATTAGATAAAAGTTTACCAAAAAACCCCAACAGATTATAATGAACGCAGACTTTAAATTCACACAGTCCAGATTTAGGGATGATGACCATACATACGTATGAGTACATCTCTGTGTGATAAATTTCAGTAAACCGAAGAAAAGTTAATAAGTAGTCTAAGAATTGAAAGAAAATCCCAAAAGCCAATCATTTTCTTTATTGCCAGGATTAATCAAGCATGAACTTCAAAGGTGAAACTTTGTGGTTCAATGCTTAACATAGAACAAGATCCTTTTTAATGTATAACATACACTATTCGGAACTAGTTGTTTTGAAATAGATTAAGGATCAGAATGCCACTTCTATTACACTTAGGAGACTAAAAGCTCTTGGGTGCACCTTATTGTCAATGGTGTGGATTCAATGGCATAAAGCATACTCAGATGACAGGGTTTAAACCATAAATAACAGAAGAAAAAAATAATAAAAAATTTAAATTAACTCCACGTCTATCAGCTAACGTGAGAACAAGTTTTAAATCACTTCTAATGAATTACATGTACTTTGTGATAGGCCAATCCATTTGATCATTACTTCATTGCTTCATCAAATATTTACTAATTCCTATTATGTGCCAGCACTGTTTCATATACTAAATACCATACCTATGAATAAAACAGATGAGAAATGATGCTCTCATAGAGCAACCAGTTCTGGAGGGAGAGCAACAATGAACAGATACAACAAACAGATAGATGTCAGATGGTGCTAAGTGCTGGGAAGAAAAAGAATTCACAGAAGGGGCAAAGGTTGCTTCAGATAGGATAAATGAGAGATGGTGGCTTGTAAAGAGTTAACAAATAGGGAGACTGAGAAATGGCCAGATTCTAAATATATGTTTATCTTAGAATTAACACTATTGGCAGGTGGGGTATGGGATATGAAAAAGGGAAGAATCAGGGATGACAAGGTTTAGGGCTTAGCAAAGAGATGGATGGACAGTTGCCACTTATTGAGATCAGGCTGTGGTAGGAGCAGATTCTGGGGAAAGGGACCCAAATCTGTCTATGTTTAGTTTGAGAACCATATTCAATTTAAAGAGTAAGTGCTTAGTAGTCAGTCAAGCAGCTATGCAGTTCATGGTGGTCCTTCAGGATATAAATAAATTTGGGGGTTACTAGCATTTCAAGCCCTGAGAATAAGAAAACTCACTGGGGAATGAGTAGAGAGAGAGAGAGAGCAGAGTATCAAGAAATGAGGTGGTTGCTGGAGCAAGGTGTGGTGAAGAGTTTGTTTCCTAAAAGGCATGAGGGTAATGAGAATGAGTCTATAGAGAGGAAAAGATGATGCTGAAGAGTGCAGAGAACTACTTGAGCAATTGCTGAAGGAGTAATCTCAAAGACTGCTGAAATGCAGCACTCAGTCACTGCAGGCAGGAACGGGTACATAGAAGCATTGAGATTCATAAAGTCCAGAGAGGTAAGCATTGAAAATATTGTTCACTTTGAGAGTCAATGATAAAACTAACTTAAGCAATGAAAGAGGTCAGTAAGGTAGTAAGATATACAATTAACACAAAACCAACAGCTTGCAAAACAAATGCCTGACAATGGATTTGCATATAAAGAACTCTCAAAACTTAATAATAAAAGAAAACAAACCAATTAGAAAATAATCAAAAGAGTGGTTGCCAGAGGTGGGAGGTGGGGGATGGGATATATGATTCCATTTATATAACATTCCAGCAATGGCAGAATTATAGAGGTGAGTTAATAGATTAGTGATTATCAGAGGTTAGGGATGGTGGGTGGGGGAAAGGGGGTGTGGCTATTAAGGAAGGAACTAAGTATATATATAGTGTCAAAACTTACCAAATTGTGTACATGAAATATATACAGTTGATGGTATGTCAATTATAATTCAATAACATTTTTTAAAAATCAAAAGCTTACACAAAAAATAACCAGTTAGAATATATCATGAAAAAGAACATCCCATTTACAATAGCAACAGAGCAATACTTAAGAACCAACCTAAGAAATGTACAAGACCTTGAACTCTCAAACCTAGAGCTCTTTCCTCTTACTTCTGGGTCCTTCTTTATCAATTAAGAGATCAAGCCCCCTTTCTTTAAAACTTCTGCAATAAAATATTACTTCTGTAATAAAATCTGATGGCCCCTTAGCACATGTGACATCCCTTGTTTAGCATCTAGTGTTATGTACATGGTGCACAGGAATGGATCTTCACAAAATGGATACCTGTTAATGTAACTTACAGGACAGAGCAATTCTATAGAAATTATACCTCTGGTGTGTGTTTTCCCATCCCTGTTCTCCTTAAATAGCATGCGGACTAGAGTAAAGAGGTGAAGAGGACTATTCTCACAGAGTAGGAAGAGGAGTTCAGGTATGTCTTTTCTTTGTAGGAGACATAAAATGTTTTAAAGTAGTGTCAGCATTAATTAGCTTACTTCATACTTTCTCTCTGATTAGGCATAGTAAGGGAGTGATGTTATCTATCACTTTCCCTGAACAAAGCTTCCTGTGAAATAAATGCTTCCCCTTGCTAAGATGACAAACCTTAGTTCAGCAGAATCCTAAGGAAATGGGACCTGCAAAGACAGACCAACATACAGGGACACGAATCTAGTCTTCCTACCCACACAGTATTTTCAGTTAGATGCCACTTTTCAGAGTTCTTCACAAGAGAAAATTTTAATTGCTAGCAATGTACACCATTTGGGAATACAGATTTCAAACATACATCTAAAAGGAAGGTAAATCTGTAACACAAGGCAGTTCTATTTTTAGTTTTCTGAGGAAATTCCATACAGTTTTCCACAGTGGCTTAATCAGTCTGCATTCCCACCAGCAGTGAACTAGGGTCCCCTTTTCTCCACATCCTCACCAGCACTTGTTGTTTGTTGATTTGTTTATGATGGCCATCCTGACCAGTGTGAAGTGGTATCTCATTATGGTTTTAATTTGCACCTCTCTAATGGCTAGTGATGCTGAACATCCTTCCATGTGTCTCTGGGCCTTCTGTGTGTCCTCCTTGGAGAAGCGTCTGTTCAGGTCCTTTGCCCAATTTTTAATTGGAGTTGAGTCAGATGAGTTCTTTATATATTTTGGAGAACAAACCCTTGTCTGATGTATCATTGGCAAATATGTTCTCCCATACAGTTGGTTCCCTTTTTATTTTGCTGATGTTTTCTTTAGCTGTGCAGAAGCTTTTTAATTTGATGTAATCCCATTTGTTTATTCTTTTCTTTATGTTCCTTGCTCTAGGGGACATATCAGCAAAACTACTGCTGCATGGAATATCTGAGATTTTCCTGCCTATGTTTTCCTCTAGGAATTTTATGGTATCATGACTTATATTTAAACTTTTATCCATTTTGAGTTTATTCTGGTGTATGGTGTAAGTTTTGCTGGGAATATATACCCTAAGAATCCTGAATCACCAAGTCAAAGGAACTTCTGCACCCCTATGTTCACAGCAGCACTATTTACAATAGCCAAGTGCTGGAAACAGCGTTAAGTGCCCATCAGTAAATGAGTGGATCACAAAACTGTGGTACATTTACACAATGGAATTCTATGCAGCAGAAAGAAAGAAGGAGCTCCTACCTCTTACGACAGCATGGATGGAACTGGAGAATATTATGCTAAATGAAATAAGCCAGTTGGTGAAAGGCAAATACCATATGACCTCACCTATAAGAGGAATCTAATGAACAAAATAAATGAGCAACATAGAACTAGGGGCATGGAAACATGGAACAGACTGACAGTGACCGGGGTGGGGGTAGAGGGGGATAATGGTGGAAAGAAGGGGAAGGGACTAGTAAAAGGACAAGTGTGAATGACCTGTGGACATGACAACATTGTGGGAGTGACTGTGGTGGGGATGGAGTGGGCAGAGGAGGACAAAGGGGAAAAAATTGGGACAAATGTAATAGAATAACATTTTTTTAAAAACATAGGTAAATCTGTGAAAATTTTAAAAAATGCCCAATATACTTACAGTTTTTTCATTATTTTCAAAAGCTTCTCTTGCTTCTTCGAATGTGCAGACTTCTTCTTTGCATTCACGTTCAATGTTGCCCTGTCTTATTTCTTCAAAAAGTCCATTTGCTCTTGGGTAACGTTTTAGTACTGAATTGGCTTTTTCTCCAGTGAGGAAAACTAAAAAGATATAATAATAAGCATAAAATTGTAATAGAAAAACATGTGGAAAGTTAATATACAAGATGAAAACTGCTAGATGCTCTTTAGAAAACAGAGCCAACATCCTAAATCTCTTTCTGTGAGTCAGCATTGAAGTAACACTTCCATTTAGCTCCAAACCACCACATCTGCCATCTTCCTCAACCTGTGAGTATGTCCTTTCAGTAGCAGTTGCCCTGGGCAGGGACACTGACATAATTAACTATGTCACATTCAGACTTCAGCAAATCCCTGCCAACATGGGTGTTTAAATATAGTAACAATGATACCACCACTCATAACTATTAATAAGTGGATACCCCCGGGCACTCTGCTGTTAGCAGCAAGCAAATCAAAACCCAGTTTCTAGACTATCAGTCTTTGTCCCTAACTACAAACAAATGAAATTCCAGTTGACCAGTAATATAAATCCAGAGGACCCTTATTTGTATGAAAATGAAGAGGTGACAAAACACTGTCAAGAAATTTAGATAAATTTGGTCATAATCCATTCCAAGGAACACTAATAATAATTTTGTTCTAAATTCACTTAAGTTAAATATATTGAATATATTTAACCTTGAATATATTTCAACCCCATTTCACTGTCCTTCAGAAAAAGAAAATTCTGCATGACTTACAGAGGCATTTCATATAAACATTCAAAATGCACATTTATATACCCAATAAAATAAAAATGCAAGTTATATGCACGGTTATGGGGAATTACTTTTATTTTACATACAGATTCATTTAAAACTGTAGTTCAATTACATTTTTCTGAAAGTGTCATGCTGGGGGCGTGATAGGGTGAAAATGGAGACAAATGTACTTGAACAACAATTAAAAAAATAAAAATGTCATGCTTTTTTGCAGAGATAAATACAATGCTACTAGAAATTAATCTCCACTAATACAAAGAAATTAGAAAATTCCCTAATCTGATAGTCTTCGGACACAGGCAAAGGCACATCACAGATCCTTCAATGTTTTAAAAACAGACTGACAGCTGCCAGATGGGAAAAAAGGGATGGGATGAAAGATGGTAAAGGGATTAACCAAACAACATTTCTGTACAACCCATGGACAAGGACAACAATATGGGGATTGACTTAGAGAGGGAAGAGGGTGGGGCTGGGTGGAGGTGGGTAAAGGGAGAAAAAGTTGGAACAACTGTTACAGTATAAACAATAAAAAGTGTAAAAGAAAAAACCCATACTTTGCAAAGAACATCTTGAAGTAAATGAAAAAGAATAAGTATTCTTTTAAAAACAGCAACAAATAAAATAGAAGTAAATTTAAGGTTTACCTCATTATAGAGATGTATCTTTCACTTTATACAAGATATGGATTTATTACTGCAGATTCTTTAAGTTTAAAGTATCCAAATTGGTACCAGCTAGATGGCACCTATACTAGGTTAAAAGTTATGGCCTTCCATAAGTGTTTCCCTTCCTTCTGTACCTCAGAAAGGTAACCATCTATTAAAATAAATCATAAGAGTGATAAAATGTCATTAGAAGAAATGTTAAAAAATAAAAATTATGGTAAGTGTTATGAAGGAAACTAACATGGTACTACTGATTTGAAGGATACTAGTGGAATTATGTAGCAGTTCTTCTCACAGTTTAGCATCATCAGAATTCCCTAGAGGACTTATTATCACAAAGATTGCTGGGCCCACCTCCCAGAGTTTCTGATTCCATAGGTCTGGGTGGGGCCAACAAGTTGCATTTCTAGTAAGTTCCCAGGTAATATTGATGCTACTGGTCCTACTAACCACAGTTTGAGCACTACTACCTAGGAGCCTGGCTGGGTAGCTGGGTAGCTAAGTTGGTTGGAGTGTCGTCCAAAAAGGCAAAGGTTGTGGGTTTGATTCCTGGTCAGGGTACATACAAGAATCAACTACTGAATGCATAAGAACATGGAACAACAAATTGATCTCTATCTCTCTCATCAATTAAAAAAAACAGACATGGAGAACCACTACCCAAATGTAAGTTCCTTAGAAAACTAGTTCTGAAGGAAGTATTCAGAGAATGCTGGGATTAACATATTTAAAAAGGTATTTTACTGTATGAGTTTTGAGGTCCTTAATGTATATTTAATATATACTTATAAATCTCCAGAAAAGAAACATGACACATGCATTTGTCACATTTATTTGACTATAGCACCTTTTCTGAGGGACATTACACTGAGCTAACAACTACCTAGCCATTGGTCTTATTTGTGCCCTCTAAAATGACAAGTCTCCTCTCTCTATATATATAACAAGGCCAATGAACACATAAAAACAGTAACTGATTTCCCTTGGTTCTTCTATTTTCCAGAATAAACATGTCTATTTCTTTCATTTATTGGCTATATAAAATGTATAGGAGTCTCCGTGTCATCTTTATCTTATAAAATACAGTATCCTACACTGACTGCACTACTCTAAGTGTGGTCTGATAATTTCAAAACAGATCAGGACTATCTGTTTCCTTATTATAAAACACAATAGATATGTTAATGCAGTCTAAGATATCCCTGGCTTTGGGGACAGTTTTCCTGAAGATAAACCAAACAATAATGAGTTTTGTGCTTTTAAGACAAAAAAAAAAACCTATCCTAAAATAATTTTTATATGCTATCTACATGGAAAAGGGGAATCAAGGAATGTAGCTACCTTTTGTAACCAGAAAGCAGGCTAATTCAGGTTAAGCCACTAAAAACTAATGTAGACTCAAGAGGAAAGATGGCAGCTAGGTAAGAGGGAGCAGATTCCACTTGCCCCTACACATGGGAGAAAAATCTGGCCAATCTATGGAGGAACAGAGCAGACAGCCAACAGTACCACAGCATAGATGAAAATAGGAGATCAAACATTGTAGTGGACATTGAAAAACCAGACAGTAAGGAGAATGCTTCAGGACAATAAGGGCCCAGGATTCAGCACGGGAACTAGGGAGGCTGCAGCCCCAGGCCTGGGGCCCGCTGGGCTGGCCACAGGGCTCTTGGGAGATAGCTGGGTTGGCGCTCCCTCCCCAGCCAAACAGGGTTTGAGCAGCATGGGGAGAGACCTGGTTGATTGAAGTCGCAGAGAGGGGAGTAAGGACTAAGTGGCAAACAAACAGGGGCTGTGAACACCCACACATAGCCCTGGGAAGAGTGTGTGCCCTAGCTTGTGTGACCAGAGGCAGCATGGCTGGGTGCATGTACCCGCAACCCCAGAAGAGAGAGCTCTGTGGAATGCCCAGGGTCCACACCTGTGAACCCTGAGAGCGGGAGACACAGAGCCCACACTCGTCAACCCAGAGAGAGTGCATGTGCCTTGGGGGGCCCAGAGCCCACACCCAGGGCCCTGTAGAGGTGCACCAGGCTATCTCTGGGGAGAGTGCGCAATCAGCACTAGGGAAAGTACACCTGAGGCTGACTGAGTGCTGAACAGGAAGGGAGAAAAGCATACCAGTCACCCCTCAGCCTACTGCAGCCAGCAAGAACAAAAAAACCAGTTTGGCCAGTTTGAAACCAGCAAGAACTTTTGTTTTTTGCTTGTTTCTTTGGTCATTTGATTTTTTAAAGTAATTTTATATATTTTAATTTTTATTATTTATTATCACGCAATTCCTTTTGCTCCTCTTTCCTTCTTTCTTGTTTTTTTCCTTGTTCCTTTCTTTCCAATTTTATCTCTTCTTCCTTCCTTAGTCTGCTTTTTATTTTTTTTAAATACCCACAAGTGAGACAAAAAACCCAGAACTGTGAAAACACCAGAGTTGGACCCAAAGAGGGGGCATCCCAACAGCTGAGACAGTGAAACAAATTTCACTTTGCTATTACAGAGAACTGCAAGTTACTGCATATTTGTATTATTATTTTTTCATTATTCTTACCTCTTTCAGTTTAATAGTATTTTTGTATTCCTCTTCTCCGTATAGTCTTCTTTGATTGGCTGGTTACATTGTATCGATTGGCAGGTTTCCCCTGTTCTCTTTATCATAGTGTATTGCTAGTTTACTGTCCTCTACTTCACCTGTGTTCTATTAGCACACTACTCAAGGTCCTATACTCCCTATTCTTGGTATCTAGATCTCCTAGATTCTGTCATATGATTGTTGCTGTAATATAATTGTAAATAATAGCTGTTCCATACAATTGTAGATACAACACAACACCCCTCACAGATCTTAGCCCACTTCACAGTTTCCTGAATTCTATTACTGTAGTGGTTAACTCTATTCTCTCACACACTATGTCTATTTACTATCCTTTATTCTCACCTTACCCCACAATCTGACCACCCAAACCCTCACTGCTATCTAGATCCAACTCACAATCCTTCCCTCCCCACCAAGACTCTAACCTTCTTTCCATCCTTTCTTAAAGGTGGCTAGTTGGGTGGAATATCATGGAAAACACGATACATAGCCAAAGGACCACCTATCTCTTCTTTAGCGGCTGCTACTGTAAATATCATTGAATACTCTCTTGCTGTCTTAAACCATTTTCCCTTACCCCTCCAACTGATCACAAAAAAGAGTAGGTGAAAGAAGCGAACATGAGGATACCTGAAGGAGACTGTACTACTGTATCTCACAGGTATTCTACCACAGAAGTTTGAACCATAAACCCAGGGAGCCAGAACAGATCAATTTAAGAAGCTGAGGCTAACAAGACGAGTCTCACAAACAATGGGAAAACAAAAGAAACAATCCCCAAATGAAAGGGAAGAAGGAAGCCTCAGAAAGAATACTAAATGAAATAGAGGCAACTCAACTATCAGATATTGAGTTCAAAGCAATGGTTATCAGGAAGCTCCGTGAGCTCACAGCCAATTACCAGGAACTACAGGGAAATTACAATGAACTCGCTGCAAACTGTATCAACATGAAAAAGGAAATAGAAACTATCAAAAAGAGCCAAGAGGAAATGAAGAATACAATACCTGAACAGAAGAACATAATAGAAGGAATCAAAAGCAGGTTAGATGAAGCAGAAGATCGGATCAGCAAGGTGGAGGACAAAGTACAACAAACACCCAAAAGAGCAGGAAAAGGAAAAGAGGCTCAGAAAGAATGAAAATGGATTAAGAGAAACACAAGACAATATGGAACGTAATAATATCCAAGTAATAGGGATACCAGAAGGAGAAGAAGAAGAGAAAGGAATACAAAACCTATTTGAAAAACTAATGATGGAAAACTTCCTGAATTTGATGCGAGAAAATGTGACACAAATCCAGGACACACAGAGAGTCCCAATCAAGAGGAACCCAAAGAGGCCCACTACAAGACACATCCTACTTAAAATGGCAAAATCCCAAGACAAAGAGAGAATCTTAAAGGCAGCAAGGGAGAAGAAGGAAGTAACATACAAGGGAGCCCCAATAAGGTTAGCTGCTGACTTGTCAATGGAAACACTTCAAGCCAGAAGAGAATGGCAAGAAATATTCCAAGTAATGAGAACCAGAGGCCTGAGACCAAGGCTACTTTATCTAGCAAGGCTCTGAATCAGGATAGAAGGCCAAATAAAGAGCTTTCCAGAAAAAAAAGAAGGCTAAAAGAATACACCTCCACCAAACCAGCTGTGCAAGACATGCTACAGGGATTTCTTTAAGGAAAGAAAGGAGAAAAGAGAGAGAGGAACACAGGTACAAAAATGACAGTGAGTAAGTACCTATCAATAACCTTAAATGTAAATGGATTAAATGCTCCAATGAAAAGACAGAGAATAGCTGAATGGATAAGAAAGCATGACCCACAAATATGCTGCCTACAAGAGTATTGCTACCCATCACCTCAGGACAAAAGACCTACACACTGAAGGTAAAGGGCTGGAAACAAATTTCCCAAGCAATGGACAGAAAGAAACAAAAAGCCGTGGAGTCAATACTCATATCAGACAAAATAGACTTCAAAAAGAGGGCCATAAAGAGAGACCCAGAAGGTCTCTTCACAATACTCAAGGGAAGACTCCACCAAGAAGACATAAACATTGTAAATATTTATGCACCCAATATAGGAGCACCCAAATACATAAACAAAATCATAGAGGACTTCAAGAAAGATATTGATAGCAACACAATTATAGTAGGGGATTTTAACACCCCACTCTCAAAAATGGACCTATTTTCCAAACAAACTATGAACAAAGACACTGTGGCATTGAACAATGAATGCCCTAGATGAAATAGACTTAACTGATATATATAGCGCCCTTCATCCCAAAGAAGCTAAATACACATTCTTTTCAAATGCATATGGAACATTTTTCAAGGATACACCAAATGATAGGACACAAAACAAGCCTCAACAAATTCAAGAAAATTTAAATCATACCAAGCAATTTCTCTGACCACAAGGGACTGAAACTAGAAACCAACACCACGGGAAAAACCCCAATACTCAAAATCATGGAGATTGAATAGCATGCTACTAAACAATGAATGGGTCAAGAAAGAAATCAAAAGGTTTCTGGAAAGAAATGAAAATGGGGGGTCCAAGATGGCGACAGAGTAGGATGGAGCGGATTTCACTTCCCCCTACACACAGGAGGAAAAACTGCCTAATTCATGGAGGAACGGAGCAGACAGACAACAGTATTGCAGCGTATTTGAAAATAATACTCCACAAAGCGGTAGCGGACACTGAAAAACTAGAAACCAAACGGTAAGAAGGAAATTTCAGGACTGAGGTCCCGGGGAGCGGCGCAGGGGGACCTGGGGACAGTGAAGGCCCAGCGCTGGGCGCCTGGTGCCCGGCACCCAGAGCGGGAGCTCGGTCAACCACGGAAGTGGAGGGACGGCTGAAATCCTTGGGAGAGAGCTGGGTCACCTGCTCCCTCCCCCCCCACAGACCAGGTTTGGAGCAAAACGAGCAGAGATCTGGTCACGGAGAGGGGGAAAAAGGAGAAAGAGGCAAAACGCTCAAAGCTGTAGTTACTCTCTGTGGTCGCCAGCTTGGATGAGCTGAGGACTGGGTTGCTTCCCGCCCAGACCCAGGAAGTTGCGCAAGGACTCCGGGGGCTGGGGGTCGCCCGTGGACCCCGGGGCCGAGAGTCGCGCGCAAACCCCGGGGCCGAGAGTCGCGTGTGAACCCCGGGGCCGGGAGTCTCCCGAGGACCCCAGACCCCGGCGCTCCAACGCTGGGCCAGGAGTCCAGCGCGGATTGCGGGAGGCAGAGTCGCCAGCTGCAGAGTTGGGTTAGATGGACGCCAGGCTTGAATAGGAGGAATTTATCAAACAGAAGGGCTGGGGAACCTGCTGCAACGCCCGAGACTGACTCCCAGCCCAGCCGGGCGTGGGGGGAAGGCGCAGTGACTCCAGCCTGGCGGCGCTCTGGAAGGAGAGACTTTGGGCCCAGGTTCCCTGGGAAGAGAGACATTTGGCGCCAACCTAAGATAGTGGGCTTTGCTGGACCCCAGAGTCTGGAGGTGGCCACCGGGAGAAACCATCAGAAGAGAACCAGGACTTTCACATCAAGGATATTGGGAAAGGAGTCAGACTGGCAGCTAGGACAGTGCTTAGAAGGCAGCCTGAGTGAATGTCGCCACACCAATCACTCCCCAGCCTTCTGCA
>PVKM010002218.1:0-67287 GCA_004027735.1 Carollia perspicillata | reverse complement strand
ATTGAGAACAGGCTGACAGTGACCAGAGGGGAGAGGGGAGAGAATTTCAGGGGAAGCGGGGAAGGGTTTGAAGGAACTAGTATAATGGACACACGGACAATAACAAGGCAGGGGTGGAGACAGGAGGGAGGTGGGCATGGGTGGGGGATGGACTGGGATGGGGGTAAAGGGCAGAAAACTGTACCTGAACAACAATTAAAATAAAAAAATTAAAAGCATTAAAATAATTTAAAAAAACACTAATTTTGAGGGCCTCACACTTTACACTTTCTGATTCCCAATGGTCCAAGGACTTGATATAGTTTGTTTGTTTGTTTGTTTGTTTATTTATTTATTTATTTATTTATTTATTTTTAGAGACAGGAAAAGGGAGGGAGAAAGAGAGGGAGAGAAACATCAATGTGTGGTTGTCTCTCTCATGTCCCCTACTGGGGACTTGGCCTGCAACCCAGGCATGTGCCCTGACTGGGAATCGAACTGGCAACCCCATGGTTTGCAGGCCAGCATTCAATCTACTGAGTCACACCATCCAGGGCTCTCTATATATTTTAAAAAGTACTAATCAGATGATAATGATGCCCATGAAGACAGGAAAACTAGTATTTTAAGTTGCTCTACAGAAGCATACCTGGCTTCAACTCCTCCCTTGGTTTTATTACCAAATCTAGTGATTGGAATTTTGCTTTGGTTTCATTATTTATCAGACTGATGAACACTCTTCCATCTTCTATCCTCCCACTGTCTAAACTTGAGTCTGCCTATGGGTTACCAACGCTGTCTGTAATATAACACTAATTCCTAAAATGACTGTTCAGTTAAAGCTTGTGTTCTATTCCTTAAGAACCTCTTGACTTTTGGCTCTTAACTTCTGAAATGACCATTTCTCTGCCTCCTGAGATCCAAACCTCTGCTCTGAGAAACCTATTTTTAAGTCTGTACTGAGAGCAAAACACTGTGTCATTAAACTCCTTCCCAATGACATAGTTAACCTCGTATTTTAATTGTTGGTCTCTTAGGAACTGTAATAAGTTTAATCCTTTTTTAAGATTTTATTTATTTATCTTTAGAGGGGAAGGGAAGGAGAGAGGGAGAGAAATATCAATGTATGGTTGCCTCTTGTGTGTCCCTTGCTGGTACCTGGCCTGCAACCCAGGCATGTGCCCTGACTGGGAATCAAACCGCAATCCTGTAGCTCGCAGGCCCGTGCTCAATCCACTGAGCTACACCATCCAGGGCCAGTTTAATTGTTGTAGGAAGTAAACACATTGAGATAGTGTCAGAGATTGATAGTATACTAAAAGATGACAAGTACTATAGCAGGAAAACAGTCTAAAAGAATGAGAGTGACAATGATAGTGGTAAGGTTGTTCAGGGATAGTCCTTGCAGAGAAACCAAGGAATAAGGAAGGCAGATATCTGGGAGGAGAAGTTTCTAGGCATAGGCCATAGTGGAAACATCCTGAGATAGAGATGTTTAGAGATACCCATCCTATCTATGTAGGGTCTTGGTAGACCACAGGAGGCAAACACAAGGCCTGTGGGCCGAATCCGGCCCTCCACCTTGTTTTATCCAGCCCGGCACCTTGTTTCTACCCAGAGGCAGCACTGAGCTCTCACTTAACTGCTAAGGAGTAGTTACATTTATACAGTCCTAACACTACACCTGGCCCTTTGAAGGCAACCACGAGGCTGATGTGGCCCCCACTAGAAAATGAGTTTGACACCCCTGTGGTAGACCATAATAATAATTTTTAGCTTTTTATTCTGGTTGAATTGAGGAGCCATTGGAGGGCTTGAAGAAGAGAAATATATGATTTATGTTTCAAAGAGATAATTCTGGCCATTAGTTGATAATAAACTTCAGAAAAGCAAATGTGGGAGCAGAGGCCAGTAATGAAGTTATAGCAGTAATTCAGGGTTCCCTTTTCTCCACAGCCTCTCCAGCACTTATTTATTGACTTATTAATGATGGCCATTCTGACCAGCGTGAAGTGGTATCTCATTGTGGTTTTAATTTGCATCTCTCTGATGGCCGGTGATGCTGAACATCCTTTCATATGTCTCTGGGCCCTCTGTATGTCCTCCTTGGAGAGTGTTTGTTCAAGGCTTTTGCCCATTTTTTAACTGGGTTTTTTATCTGATCAATGTGGTTAGGACTTCCAGTACTATGTTGAATAAGAGAGGTGAAAGCAGACATCCCTGCATTTTCCTGGATCTTAAGGGAAATAATTTTAGTTTCTGCCCATTGAATATAATTTTGGTTGTGAGATTGTAGTATATGACCTTTATTATATTGAGGTATGTTTCTTCTACTCCCACTTTGCTGAGATTTTTATTATAAATGGCTGCTGTACCTTATCAAATATTATTTCCACATCTATTAATATGATCATGTGATTTTTATCCTTTATTTTGTTGTTGTGGTATATTACATTTTTCAATTTATGAGTATTATAATAACTTTGCATCCCAAAAATAAATTTCACTAGATCATGGTGTATGATCTTTTCAATGTACTGCTAAATCTGGTTGGCTAATATTTTGTTGAGAGTTTTAACCTCTATGTTCATCAGAGATATTGGTCTATAATATTATTTTCTTTGGAGTGCTTTTATCTGGTTTTGGAAATAGGATAATGCTAGAAAAAAACAGAGAACCTGAATAGACAGATTACAACTAGTGAAACTGAAGAAATTATAAAAAAAAAAAAACCCTCCTGACAAATAAAAATCCTATACAGGATGACTTCACTTGTATTTTACCAAACATTCAAAGAAGAGCTAACACCTTCTCTTTCTCCAACTATTCCAAAAATCCCAGGAGTAGGGAAACTTCCATACTCATTTTGGGTTATTTTAATGTATAGTTTCCATTCCTGTATATAGCTATGTGTGAGCAGAGCCCCACATTTTTAGGTGTGCAAGATGAGAAATTTGTTGTTTAAATGTGCTTGGCCTCCCAGAGGAAACCGATTACACTTGATCCATTGCTTCTGTCAGAAACCTATTTCTTTACAAGGACCATTAAGTTTTGATAGTTTTATCAGGCATCTGTAGTGACTCCTATGCTAATGTGTTCCTATACTGTGCCTTATCTGTTCTCTGTTTCTGTCACATAGATCAAAATGTACAAGGGAGGCACTAAATAATAACCCAGTAATCTCTGAGACCAACAGTAAAAACATATAATTCATAAAATCATAAGAACTACTGTTTGAGTATTGGTATATGGAAACTCTCCTTCCTTCCTTGCTTCCTTCCTTGCTTCCTTCCTTGCTTCCTTCCTTCCTTCCTTCCTCTCTTGTCTTCTTTTTTCTTGCTCTACACTTTTGAGGAGCTGAGCTCAGTATGGGCTCTTTTTGAAGTTCATCGGAATTGTAAGCTCGGTTCTGCTCCATGGAGTATAAAATGAAATGAAAATCGGAGTCTTAGTCTCGTAGCAGAAAACAACACAACAACCCTTGCTGTGCTCCTAAGGATTGCTTTCTTTTTTTTTGTTGCCTATTTTGAAGCGATGACACAAAGTGTCAGGAAAGAAATTCTGTTACCAGCAGCTATTCAGCATGAAGTTTAGAGGTAAAAATAGAGTATGATGAGTCTGTGGGTGAATGAAAAGCCACAAAGTTGCTTTGAACTCATCTATACTTCAAAGTAGATTTTCAAGTGAGAATTAGATCACGTATTTGAACTATCAGAAAAGTTAGGTCATGGGCCAGGATTTATAAAGCTCAATACCATACTGCTTGTGTTTATTTAACATTTACATATTTAATTTTTGCATGACCTCCCTCTTAAAAATCTAAGCTTTTCAGGGCAGTCATTTTATGTATTGCAAGTGTGCCTATGGACTGGCCCATCAAATACATTGTCAACCTTTAACCAACTCCCCTATGAAGACACGTTAATCCTTTACCACCCTTTCCAAATCCTTGAAAACCGCTACAACCCCTCTGAACTTTTTCCAGACCATCTCTCCTGTTACTTCTTCACAAAGGAAAGAAAAAAATACACATAAAAATTTCTCTGTCCCTCTTCCTCTCTACCTGCATGTGGCACAACATCCAGAAACTTTTATTTCCTTTTTTTTTAATATGAACCTGATTACACCCTTTGAAAAAGTAATGGACTTGGCCTCATGCATGAGTGTACGTTTGCTTTTCTATATAGAAAATATAACACTGGGGCCGAGAGTGTTATTTTTACGGTAGTTGAGTAATTGCTTAGCATTAAATACCATAAATCAGGCTCTATAATTAGATCTTGCTTATAAAAGGGTAAAAATTCCCTTTTAACATTACTCAAAAGTATCTTTTGGTTTCAAGAGGCGGTAGCTGAGCATTATAAGTTGATATTCCTAAATGCATCCAATCAATATTAGAATTTCCAGACAGAAAATTTTTATTGTTTATTTGTTTGTTTTATTTTTTCTTGTTTTTGTTTGTTTTTTAGGGGGTGGCATTTTAAAGGGGTGACATGTTTTCACTGTGCACCATTTTTCCTCCAACCATTAAATAATTTTTAAGTGATTTTATGTTCTCTTCCTAATAAAAGTCAGCATTTTTCTAATCCAAAAGTATATAATTTAAACTTTGAAGGAGATAAAATGATACAAGTTAGACTGCAACTTTTACAATGGAGTTAATGAAAAGTAGAATTTAAAAAAGCAAAATATGTTTTAGAGTAAAACTTTGGGCAATAAAATATCAGTATTAGAAGAGAATTTAGAAATCACCTAAACCAAGCCTCTGCCCACACATGATATCTGAAAAATTTGATTACCCAAACATAGCTATTGTCAGATAATTAAATAAATAGGACTTCTCAATTCTTATTCAATGAAAGGTCAAAATCAGTCATTAAATCTTTACCTAATGTGCCCTGGCTGGTGTGGCTCAGTGGATTGAGCGTGGGCCTGTGAACCCAAGGGTCACCAGTTTGATTCCCAGTCAGGGCACATGCCTAGGTTGTGGGCCAGGTCCCCAGTAGGGGGCGCATGAGAGGCAACACACATTGATGTTTCTCTCCCTCTCCTTCTCCCTCCCTTCTCCTCTCTCTAAAAATAAATAAGTACAATCTTAAAAAAAAAAAAACCTCTAAAATGTTTACCTAGTGTGTTTCTTGCATGTATTTCTGACTAATACGAATCAGAATTGTGAAAACATGACTAACGCGTATTTGAGATCAAATGAACATTGAGCGAAAGCAAAAATAGTACTTGGAGTTATTTTTTAAAAATAAAATAAGGACTACATCAAGAGGTTTTTGTTGTGTGATTGTGCTTGGTTTCTGTTTTTCTCCTTCTTTTGCTATAAACTCACCTCAAAAATAAGTTGTCTGATCAACAAAATATGAAATATGACTTGAAATAGCTAAGACAGTAGAAATAAATTAATCACATTTATGCCTCTCAAATGGTATAACAATGATTCATGACAGCCCGCAGAGTGCCGCTGAATCATCCAGCACGTTATTTGCGATACCATAGGTCTCATCCACAGTCACTGTGACCTTCGCTCTGCTCCTGACAAGTCTGGTTACCGACTTCTAGCTTTTGGACATTTATTCCAATCTTACAAAGGCATTACTTAATTTTTTTGAAAGCACAGGTTGAGCCTGCGAACCATGTTGTCATCTTTGTTTCTCTGTGAAACACAGCCAGAAAATACATGGTTGGATCTTAGTCATATTGTAGATGGACTAGATCACTAATTTCAAGAGAGAGAGAGAGAAAAGAAAGTTTTCATTGGAAATGTTGAAAGCTGCAATAGAAACCCTGAGTGTGTTTGTTTGTTCATTCATTCATACATACATATAATCATTCAAGAACTATCAACCCAATATTTATAAGGACACTGGCCTAGGACACTCACTGGTGATATGGTCATGAAAAAGCCAGGTATAGGCCCTACACACTGATGCATACTTTCTAGTTGTCACAGGGATATCAGAATCTTGCCGTGGGCATGGAGAACAGTTGTACAGAAATAAAAGAGGGGAAAGAGCCTTGTGTGTTAGAGTTTGGTTGGAAGCATTTTGATACCTTAGATTTGGGTAGTCTTTCCCTATTTGAGGGAGAAAGGAAGAAATGAGGAAGTTCAGATCGCCCCCGTGTGAAACCACTGTTTTTACATCATGAGGTCCTATTCCTATGTCTACCTCAAGCTTTAATATTTCCTTTAGGAAGCCAATTTGAGTAAGCATTTTGGACACACCTAAAACATACTAAAGGTACTTGTGAAGGTAAAGATGATATTATTGATTCTCATTTAGACTCCTGTGCCCAACCTGCTCCTTATGATCCCTTCAGAAAGGCTTAGCTCTGCAGCATGCTCAGAGACTGCTTCTCCAGGGTACTGGCTAGAGATACCTTCAAAACTAGCAGCTCCCAGGGGAAAAACAGAAAATCTTAATAGGCTGAGATCAAGTAATAAAACTGAAGTAGTGATCAAAAAATTCCCAAGAAACAAAAGTCCTGGACCAGATGCCTTCACAGGTGAATTGTGCCAGAATTTCAAAGAAGCAGTACATATCCTTCTCAAATTTTTCAAGAAACTCAAGAGGAGAAAAGATCTTCAAGCTAATTTTAAGGATTATTTATTTATTTTTAGACAGAGGAGAAGGGAGGGAGGAGGGAGAGAAACATTAATGTGTGGTTGCCTCTCATGCATCCTCTACCGGGGACCTGGTCTGCAACCCCGGCTTGTGCCCTGACTGGGAATCAAATCCGTGACCCTTTGGTTCACAGGCCGCGGCACTCAGTCCACTGAGCCACACCAGCCAGGGCCTCAAGCTCATTTTAAAAGGCCAGCATTACAATGACCTTGAGTACTTGAGGATTATGCAAGTATCTGATGAGTTTAGAGATAGTAACTGCCTGCTTTAATAAAAAGAAGTGACAGCAATTCTCCTGTTGTTTTAGAACCAAGCTTTTAGGATCCAGGGTCCAATTGTCCCAGCTAGCACACACAAAAAACCCCCACAGGAGTTCAGAAAGTAAAAACAACTAGCTTGTTTTTGTCAAAGAAACAGAAAGAAGATGGGCTGGAAAAGTGACGAGCCTCAAAATATAATTGGAAACTGCTTGCTCTGCCTGTAATTACTTGTGTTGCTTTATCTTGGCAATGTTTTGCCATGTGCAAGCTCTGCATCGTCTGCAGGTCAACGTTTCCGATTAATGTATGTGGCAAGGGAGGCTAGAAGGAATGGATGAAATGAAATATGCCAGGGGCAAGGAATGAAGTAATGTTTTGGTCATACCAGGCCACCTAACTGTGGATGGAAGAAGTCTTCCCTTGCCTCCCAACTTTTCAGATGTTCCGCTTGCTTAAATATCTAATCTTACTTTGCTAAGTGTATGGAATGAAAAGGCTTCAAGGCAAGACAAAAAAGAAGCCTTGTGGTTTTTCCTGTTTAATCTCTGAGAAACGGATTAAAATTATGGGCAACTTTCTCCTTCCTTCCCTGGACAGAAAAAAAACACAAAACAAAATCAAATACCTGCACACAAACCTTTGCATAGTTTCAGGACATTTCAAACTCACATAAAAGCCATCCGTGGGCCTTGCAGGAGTACCTAGACCCCAGGCATGTAGTTCTAAACCCAAAGGTCTCATTAATGGCGGCGCAGGGTCAGATGAACTAGGGAGGCCTGAGGTTTATTTGCTGAAAAATAACCCCTAAGATCATCCAAGCCAGGGAGATCTGCCATGTTCTCTTTTTAATTTTTGTTCCTGGCAATGCTCTGTAGACCTTCTGGAGTCCAGCTGGTGCACTTCAAGTGAAAACTCATTGTCTTCCTTCCTGCCCGATTAGCTAACCTGTGATCGTTTCTCCCTGCTTGTCACCAGGTCAGGAGCACAAATTGACCTCTTCATCAGAGGTGAGGAGTTGCCCACGTGAACTGTTCTATGAAGAGGACATTTTTGTTGGTTTGTTTTTTGAAATGAGGCAACTAAGGGAAATGGTAGCAACATACTAGAGGAATGGTTCCAAGAGAAACAAACACACATACAAAAAATGGCCTTTAGTATGCATTCTCAAAACGTGATCTACGCGTCGAAATTACTTATCTGTATTGGACTCAGACATTTGAGTTTTAAGAGCACCTCAGGGGATTCTGATGCCAGGGTTCACTTCGTGACACACTGACCTACAAGACTCAGTCCTTAGGCAACTAGTCATAAAAAAGTGGAAAGCCATGGCTTGGTGGGGGAACCATGTGTTATAAAGTATATATCCAGGAAAGCTGCTTTGCCTATAAATTGCTTAAGTTAGAGTGTAAATTGTTTATCTTAAGTGTTTCGCCTGGGAAATGCTGTGATGGAAATCATATAGTGACTTTTAGAGTCAGTTACTGAAATCTGTACTCAGCATTCTAGACCTAAATAAGATATTTAATTATGGAATAGGCTTTACATTATAATTAGAAATGCAATTATTTCTGCTGGTGTGAAATATATTGAACTCACGTAGAAACATCCCTTTTTCTCTTTAACTAGGTACTATCTCCACATACGTATTGTAACTATAATTGCATTCAGTGCGCTGAGCTAATTATTCCAGGGCGAAATCCAAAAGTTAAATTAGGACTGCGGAAAATGCCACCTTGCTCATATTCCCAGTGTCTTCATTAAAGATCATTTACCTTTGCAATTACTAAAAGAAATACTTTACAAAGTCTCAATTGTCTTTCTTTAAGAAAAAACAAGAACTCTAAGAACTACTGTGAGTTTCGCGGCATTCTCTGTTTATTTTGTGTTTCCCCAGCTGCCTGGCGCGGGAAAGAAGAGATCTCTTTCACGAAAGAGCACACTGGTCATTAATTTCCAGCCATGGCACGTGACATCGATTCTGACTGGGCCATGAATAGATAGCTTCACCCTCCATTCTCTCACACACTCCCTAGTACAAAGATTCACTGTGTCCAGACAGGGAGAGACTGCCATTCTCAAGCACCGTGGTTATCTTTCTAAGCGAGGCAATGAAACAGAAAAAAGGCCACGAATGTCACGTCTGAACAATTTCACTGCTTTTTGTGGAGTACCATAGACTCTGCTCCTTGTTCAAAATCTTTCTAATGATGAACAGGTGGCCATTTGCTTAGGCTGCACTGACATTGGAGGATGTTTCTTTTTCAGTGGGGTGATTTCGCCCCCCTCGGGAAAATGGCCTACTTCTTTTATTAAGGAGTGGGGGATATAGAATTGCTTCAGTGATATCTTATTTGGTAGTCTTCCAGGAATCTATGGAAAAGTCATTTATGAGTGCCCGAGATTCACCAATAAAATGAAATCATTGCCTTGAACATCAGCAACTGTTTGCTTTTCATTACAAGATCCAAAATGCGTGTCGTTGTTTTTGCAATCTCTTCATTTTCCTCATTTCTTTTTTTTCTAAGAAATGCTGTAACTTGCATAGTACCCGTGGACTTCTTTTCAACCCACTGTGCCTCAGGGGAGATGGGTGTATTCATCCAATACTCTGCAGTGAAACTATCACCAGGCAAGGAAAGGGCAGCATTATTGAGACTAAATGCACATTTTCCAGGTTTTGTTTGTGCATACTTTAGTTTAGGTAATATAATGTTTATTTGCTTTTTGTTCGTTAGAGACATGCATATATTGTTTACTCACCTACAAAAAGTAAACCCATCAACTATTAGGAGAAACTTCCCACTGTAGATTAGAATGCTGGCATTGTTCTAAAAATTGATTTCTGTCTGATATTTGGAATAATTAAAGAAGACTTCGCCTTATAAAGACAACTCTACAGATGGGCAAGAGGCAGGGAGGGATGAGGCAGTGGGGGAAGTGGAGGGGGGGAAATGGTGGCAATTGTACTCGAAAAACAATAATAAACAAACAAACAAATAAACAAATAAAACTTCTCAAAAGAAAAAGAAAAGAAAAGAAAACAACTCTATGTCCCTTTTTTCTGCTTGCTCAAGAGAGCATAAGGGAGGCACCCTGGCATAGTGAGGACAGATGACTCTGAGTTTGAATACTGGCCCTTTTCTCGACTAACTGTGTGATTAAGGGCAAGTTAGTAATTTGTCTTAGCTTCAGTTTCCTCCACTGTAAAATAAGACTAAATCTAGTCCTAGTCACACGAGTTTGATGTGAGTGTTACATAGAATAAAATTGTGAAACCGGCACATTATAAGTCCTTGGGTTTTTATGAATATGGTGTATGTCCTCCAACAGGTCAATTCATGCAAGTATTGAATTATTTTAAAAAAATAGTTATTGAGCATTGCCAGGTTTCATATACAGTGCTTCCGTCTGGTGATTCAAAAGGGAACAAGATTAAAAAAAAAAAAACCTGTCATCCCAGACTTCACAGTAAGCCATAATCAATGGAACTTGATGAATGAACACCAAATTATAGCTGTGCTAAGGGCTAAAGAGGAGGATCTCTAACAAAAGTATTGGACTTAGCAAAGAGACGCCACTAAAACTTTCCTGAAGAAGTGATGTATGAGAGAACAGTTCAAAGATAAAAAGCCTTTAAATAAATGGAGAGGGAAAGGAAAAGCATTCAAGGCAGAGGAAACAGCTGGCACGAAGGTCCCCTGTTGGAAGGAAGTGTGGGGAATACAGGAGCCCAAAGAAAACCAGCAGCAGGAAAAAACAAGTGGTGTATGTTGTCAGATAAAGCTGAGAAAGGAGACAAGAACAATATCCTAGAAGGTCTTGTAGTGTGTGATAAAGAGTAAGCAATGGGAAACCACGAGAGATTGTTTTTTTTACGTCTTGGGTGAGAGGTTATGTGATTAGATTTGTGTATGATAATAGAAGTCATTTCGAGAAGGGCCTGAGTGGAGACAAGGAGACCAGTTATGGGAAAAGTGCATTAGTTCAGATGAGGGATGACAGTAGAAGTGGAGAGAAATGGAAAGAGTCAAGCAGAAATAATTAGTGGTTCCCAAGGGAGGTGGTTAAACACTTGAGCCCGCTCTACCTATGCCAGGTTTGAATTTTCCTGGGGATGGCTACAATTTTAATAAAATTGTGTACTTTTCTTCACTTAATATTGAATGAATGTAACGTGAGTGAACATGGAAAACTGAAATTAGAAATTGTACTGATGGGTTGGCATTTATGCAGCACTTGCAGGTACTGGTTGCTACACCCTGATGCTATAACTTTTTAAAAAGATTTTATTTACTTATTTTTAGAGAGAGGGGAAGGGAGGGACAAAGAGAGGGAGAGAAACATCAGTGTGTGGTTGCCTCTTGTGCGCCCCCTACTGGGGACCTAGCCCACAACCCAGGCATGTGCCCTGACTGGGAATCCAACCGGAGACCCTTTGGTTCGCAGGCTGGTGGTCAATCCACTGAGCCACACCAGCCACGGCCCTTACGCTGTAACTTTGAGGTCAACAAATATTTAGGGGTTAACAATCAAACTTGAAGATATATTGGGTCTATGGAATGAGAGAGAGTGCAGTGTCTAAGATGACTCCCCAGCTCTCAGCTTATGTATGTGAATAAAACAGGATATAATAGAGTGAGATATAAGAACAGCATGTTTGAGAAGATCTGTTCAGAGTTTCTAACAAATATTGTCTTTTATTTTTAGAGAGGGGGAAGGGAGGAAGAAAAACACCGATGTGTGAGAGAAACATCATGGTGGCCTCTCAGACGCACCCCAATAAGAGATTATACCCTCAACCTAGTTATGCCCGGACCAGGAATTAAACTGGGGCCCTTTACTCTGCAGGACGATGCTCAACCAACTGAGCCACGCAGCTCAGGGCATGTGTTCAGTCTTGGACACAAGTGTGAAACCCCTTTAAGATATTCAAGAAAGGCCCTGGCTAGTGTAGCTCAGTGGATTGAGCATGGGCCTGTGAACCAAAGGGTCACCAGTTCGATTCCCAGTCAGGGCATATGCGTGGGTTGTGGGCCAGGTCCCCAGTAGGAGGCGCATGAGAGGCAACCACACATGGATGTTTCTCTTCCTCTCTTTCTCCTTCCCTTCCCCCCGCTCTAAAAATAAGTAAATAAAATATTTTTTAAAAAGATATTCAAGAAAGGATATCGGGTAGGCAATTGGATTTAAGGGTCTCTAGCTCACATGGAGTCCAGAATGGAGAGATAAGTGTTGACGCATTTTTAGGAAAATGATGACTGAAGCATGATTATGGAGGAATCTTCTGGGTAAGAATTGAAGAATCTTAATAATTGCTAGATATAGCTCACAAAGGAGCCAGATAAAGGGTGGGTAGAGAGGTGCACGTGTGTGTATGGGGCAGGGGGACTACTGAATGTCATAAAAAGGCATATTTAAAGGAGAAAGGTTCGTGAACAGCACTGAATGGTGCTGAGAGATTAGAAAGGTGAAAACTGAATTATACCCACTGAATAGAATGGTTCGTAGGTTGTCTGTGTATGTGAAATTATCAAGCATTGTCTCATTGACTCCTGGGTTTGAAAGCCATGGGGTTAATGAGTGGTAAGAAGTGGGTGCTGTGTGAAAGGGAAAGTTTGCAATTATAGACATAAATGTGCATTGTTTCTCGGGTATACTCACCATATAGAAAAAAAGTATATCATATGTAAATAATATACATAGAAAAGGTTAACATCTCCAGATGAGCCAAAGTCTTAATAGATCCTTTAGCAATTTGGAGTGTTTACCAAAAGTCACTAATTCTTGTAATATATAAATAAACCTATTTGAATTTCAACACATTTTTGAGGCTAAATGGTCACTTTATACTGTAGAGTCAACTTTTCCTGTACGAATAGGCCACTTTTACCACGTATATACTGTTGGTTGCAGCATCAGTTTCACCAGAATTGTATTCTAATTTATGTACTAACCCGCTCATAGAGCTCTTCTGCTCTATGTCTAGGGCCAGAGCTGACTTTCTGTTGGTGGTGTTTTTGTTCCTGTAAAGAGCCAAATACCACATATATATATATATATATATATATATATATATATATATATATATATATATATATGTTCTTTGGCTCAGGAGACCTGCAGCATCTTTGCAATGACCCCTCACTGTTACTAACGTCTGAAAGTAGCCACGCTGTAGATGACACAAAACAATGGAAATGGTTGGGTTGAAAAAAAAATATTTTTTTTAAAAAAAGCACTAGGTAAAATCTGGGCCACTGCCTGAGGTTTGTCAATACCTGGTTGAGGGAATACATTAATTTCATGCTAACATCTATAAAGTACCAGATCATTTCTGGCTGAGATGTTTGCAAACTGCAGGAACCCATTTCTATCATAATGCTAAATGATCTGGCTGGCACGCAAAGGTGAACTGAGCATTCACATAACTCCATTTTAAAGTGCAAAAGCTACCAGTGTGCCCTGACAATTGAACTTCTTCACTCCTTAGACTCTCCACATAATTGTCCAAGTGCTTGTCTGATTGCTGAGCAAACACATTCTAGTGCTGAGAGAAGTGAAAAACAAGAGAAAAACAAGCCACAAACCAGAAATAGATGGTGAAAAGAGTACTTTCAAAATTGGTGAGCTCATTATCAAATTTAATTTCTTGATCTTTCTCAATTCCATTAGAGCCCACAGCATTCTTCATTACTGACTTTTCCTAGAAAACACCTCATTCCAATATCTTTAATGATTTTCCTAATTTATATATATATTTAAATTTTATGTATCTGTTATTCTGTCCACATGTCCAAGCCATGCTAAATGCACCTATTTTGTGTTTATATCTACTGTGATTGTCTTGTTCTAATCCTACAATCAACATTTCTCCACTGTGACCATTTCACCCCAATTATGGTATAATTTTATCTAACAGTTCTGTCCCATCTGAACTGATGGTAATGTTCAAAGTGAAAAGAAATAATATTATTTTCTCTGTCATCACTGGGTTAAGATCTAGTAATGATGCCAAGTTTACAAAAAAAGAAAGGAGTATCAGATTTATCTTAATTACACATTTCGAACATTTTAGACTTGTGTTCTTATTAAAATTGAAAATGTGTCATATTAAAAACAAATTCTAGTAATTTTCAATACATACTTTTCTTGCAAAGTTCATTTTTAATCTCCACAATTAAGGAGAATTAGAAATAGTCAGACTTTTAGTAGTGGTTGCCTGGTTTTTAATTTGTTTATCAGTAAAATGGTTGATTATTGAGGTAGTCAATAGTGATCCTTTGCATGCGGCTGTCATGTGCGGAACGTTCATTTTCAAAACACATTGGGAAAGAGCTGATGAAATAAAAAAAAGATTAAATGAGGTTAACTTGCACATACATTTTTCTTTATAAATTACCGTAAATCTCTCCAAATAATCTCTAAAAAATACAGTGATAATAATGCAGGCAGAGAAAGTTAAGGATAATTTCATCCCTGAGTTTCAAAGGGTCTGCATTGTGAATTTGCATATGAACAGTAATGCAGTCACTTTTAGGGACCACGGATAGTGACAAATACAGATCGGCTTATCATCCTGGACAAAGCACCGATTTGTGATTTAGACATGATTCCAGTGTAATAATATAAGGGATTATTATTGCAACTTGCTTATGGAAAGAAAAGGATGCAATGCTATGCATTTCAATGCTGCACCTAAAGTTTTCATGTGGCAGAACAAGATGTCAGAGCATTGGCTTTTAGAGTAAAAATTATGAAGGTGTGTATATTGGCCATTTGTTAAAAAGTGTGTCTCCTGTGAAGACATATTATATCCACTTTTATGCCTAATGACAAATGGCAGGTAATGTTCATTTAAGAGACCATATTGATTTTAAAACCAGATTTTGTTAAATAGTTTCATTAAGAATGCATGCTTCTTAATTACAACTGACTCCAATACGTTACAGTTTTAATGATGGCACATAAATCAATCGAAATAAATTAACAATGAAAGAAATCCAAAAATTGCAATAGCTCCTAAGTATCCATCATTCCCTAGTCTAAAGGGTGGAAGAAAATGCCCTGAACTTAAAATTGACCCTCATTATTAAAACACCTTAAGTGGTTGATCTTTTTCCTTACCATTGTAGTCCATATCTATCCCTTCATCTACATTATAAACGCCTTTACATTTTGAGATCCATGGATGATCTTTAAATTGATCAAAATAGCCTGGTCTACGCATATGAAAGATACTTAGTAAATATTTGCAAGCTTTCATTGGGGATGACTAAAAAAAAGAAATTGCAACACTTCTATCAATTTGTGGTTGATTTGGTCTGTCTGAGGTGAAGAAAACGGACGACGGATTAAATCTTACAACTAAAGTGATTTCAATGAACTCTAATTTCTTTAGTGCTGAACACAGTTTCTTCCTTAAAAATTCATACAAATGTACATGCAAAGAAAAAAAGCAGATGTAATTATTACATCAAGTTAGTAACAAATTATCTAGGTTTGTGAGCTAATGGGTGATTTGCATTTTATTCTTACTGCTTACAAGTATTTTCTATTTTTCCATTGTAAGCATGTATTATTTTGTGGTAATAGTGACAAAGTTATTTTGACAAACATAAAAGTAGACCTCAAATAGCATGCTAAAACTAATGTAGAGAATCATGCCCATGGATTAAGTTATTAACATTTAAAAGTTCCCTCATCATTCTTGCCTTTTTAAATATTTATCTTTCAAATTGTGCTTTAGATTCCCTTCCTCCCAGAAAGCTTTCCATGTGACTCCTGTCCTCAGTTTGTCACCTCTGCCATCCATGTTCTCCCAGAATGCCCTGTGATGACCTCATGCTCTAGGACTCCATGGAGGTAGGACCTCAATTTTCTTTGTTGTCAATTCATGTTAAAACACTTCCTGCCCTGGCTGGTGTAGCTCAGTGGATTGAGCGCGGGCCTACGAACCAAACAACCACAGTTCAATTCGGTCCCCAGTCAGGGCACATGCCTGTGTTGCGGGCCAGTTCCCAGAAGGGACACATGAGAGGCAACCACACATTGATATATCTCTCCCTCTCTCCTTCCCTTCCCCTCTAAAGATAAAGAAATAAAATCTTTTTTAAAAAAAGAAAAAAACCCAAGGATCTCCTCAAAAAACAAAACAAAACAAACTTCCTGATGCCTTGCAGATGTTCAATACATATTTTAAACGAAATGTGAGGTAGGTATCTTGCTAGTAATGAAGTGGGGTAGTACACAAGTTTCTGTAACCTCCCTGATTTTGGGACACAGTCCAGAGGGTATGCAGTTAGGTGTCCAAAAACATTACCAGTGCCATGTGACTGCGACATCAGTCAGTACTAGAAATAGAATTTCAATTTGCCCTTTATCTACTTGGGCAGCTGATAAAATTTTAATAATAATATTACAACCAAACCAATCAATCATATCACATCAGAAACCAGAGAAAAGTCAGAAGACACTACTGTGTACATCCAGGTATCCCCACCCCCACCGCCGTGGGAGCAGATTCACTTTTCTCCACACACAGGTGCTGGCCCGGCAGGGAGTGGGGCACAACTTTGAAAGCGTCAAAGTGGGCTCCGAAGAGTGTCAGAAAAAAAAAAACAATTCTCCGTATGTGTGAGCACATGGAGAGAATTACTTAAATGCTCATTTATTAAAAAGGATAAGAATGGTACCTACCTCAAGGATACTGGGAAGGTTGGATGAATTATATATATAAAACATTTATAATAGTGCCCGGTACATAGGAGGAGCTATGTAACTATCATCTTTTATTCAACTGTGACAGAGCTGGATGTCTCTATTTGACAGAAATAACTTTCCCCACCAAAAACTCTCTCTTTTGCTACATAGCAGAAAGGAGACTATAAGATAGATGACTCATAGAAACTAAAATTCTTTCAAAGTATAAGTTCTACATTCTTATTCCTTTTATCTAAAATAAAATTGTGATTTCTTAATTTCCACATATACTCTCAATTTATTAACATAGCAGGACTTGGTCAAAATGTTTGCATTCACAATATTGCGATATTTTCAGGAGTTCATACATTTTAAATCATTTCCTTTGGCCTTTCTTTCCAGATAATTAAGCTGTAATAATTTTTATCTATCCTATGCATGTTACCACAGATATTGAGGAAAATTATAATAATAACATGTGGCAAATTCTAGTTTCTGTTTACACCTAGATGAATGGAGATAATCTTGCAGAAGAGTAGTTACATTGGACAGAGATCTTTAAAATGATCAAAGACGGTTTCAGTTCCTATTCTTGTTACTAGAGTCTTTGAACACGGACCTGATAGGATACCTTGTCCACTAATCAGAAAAGAATGAGCTGTTGAGTTGCCATTTAAAAGCCAGTGTCAATTTATTTAACAAAAGGACAGCCGTGACATTTACAGTTCCATATAAAACACTTTATAATAAAACAGAGATTGGTCACAGAGAGCACTTCTTTTAAGAAGTAAATTCTTTTCTAAATTTGTTTATATCAATTTGAGAAATGATTCAGAAGCTCAAAGTTTATTCAGTAATGAACTGCAAAATAGATGGTCTTAAGACTTTGAAATGTCGTAAGGATTCTCCCAGTATTTTTCAAAAAGGATCCTCCTGGACACTTGTTATAGAGACACTTCGTATTTAGGAACTCTGAACAGTAAGAAGTCAGTTTGTGGACTTCACAGGAAACTTAGACAACCAATATGTTGTGGCACAGCAAAAGACATTGGTTTTAGCATGGCTTTTTGGAAACAGTGTTTTTCTTTGGCATCTGCTGTAACAGTGTATTTGTTATTCAGTGTTCCTGTTAGTTTCTATTTTGCACAGTTTTTGTAAACACTGCAGGTTTTGCATAAGCAATTAATCTCAATTGTAGAAACTTTAAAATTTCTTCATATTCTTACCAAACCACAGCTATTTAATAATAATTTCTAACGTGTTTATTGACCATTCACCATATGCCAGGCAGTATTATTCCATGTAATTTATATGCATTATTTCATTTAGTCTTTGATCTTATGACAACCCTATGAGGTAGGTAGTGTTACTGTTTTCATTGTATGAATGTGGAAAACAAGGCAGAGCGTGATACAATCATGTGTCCAAGATCACACCGGGGGTGTGCCGTAACAATCAACTCAATGTGTAACTATCATTATTCCTAGGTTTGCTTTTGTTTAGGTTTCAGTTAGATACCTAGATAATCAGAGACACTTGATATTTCACAAGGGACTTAAAGAAAAGGTGTGGTAGGCTTTCGTGTATGTTTGTGGTTTTTCTTTTCAATTTTGAGGAGACAATGTTTTGTATAGATGAGAGGAGTTTAGGCTCAAGGGTATGAGGTGGAAATCAGGCTTCCACTATTTATCCATCTGAGAAAATCGCTCATTTTTTTGAATCATCCTATCTTTATCTGTAAAATGGATACACATGTATTTTATTTCATACGGTTGTAGGAGCTGTTAAGAAATGATTAAATGGCATTCTCCCATAATCCCTTAGCTCTAAATATATTATTATTTATTGTTATTATTATCACTGTTGCTATTATGTTATATTACTCAGCCTGTGCCCTTACCACCTGGACAATAGTTTCTTAACTGTCACTTGGTACAAACATTCACAAATGCACTTTAAATACTGCTGCCAAAAGTGTAATTGCCCAAAACTTCCTTGCAGTATGTCACTATCCTGTTAGAGAAATTATGTTCTTGAAAGTAAGGCTTCAGGGCACCAAATTCAGAGCTGGCTAGCCTGGGGCTAGCATCCCAGGGCAGCAATTGGGGAACTCGTACCCACCAGAGAGTAGGCAAAAATAGTTATTGAGTTGTCATCACTATAATTTTTCATGGTTTCAGCCAGTATATGACAAGAATAATGGAAGGCAGAATACTTGTATATACACACACAGTGAAATGAGATGTTTAATGATCATTGTTAAAAACAACACTTGCTCAATAATCAGTAGTGTATCGTCCTGTTTTTGTAAATTACTATATCTCTCTTTATTTTCAAACTCTGAAAATTGTACACATTAACCTATCAAAAATAGATACTTCGCCCTGGCTGGTGCTCAGTGGATTGAGTACCAGCCAGTGAGCCAAAGGGTCACTGGTTGGATTCCCAGTCAGGGCCCATGCCTGGGTTTCAGGTCAGGTCCCCAGTAGGGGGCGCATGAGAGGCAACCACACATGGATGTTTCTCTCCCTCTCTTTCTCCCTCCTTTCCCCTCTGTCTAAAAATAAATAAATAAAATATTTTTAAAAAGTAGGTACTTCTAGCTAACTAAAATTATTGGGGTAATCATTTTATAATACACTAGATTCTTGAGCCATGCCAGGTTTAGGGTTGCTGACCCCCCATGCAGTCAAACATTCACATATAACTTTCGATTCCCCCCAAATTTAACTACTAATAGCCTACCGTTGACCAGAAGCGTTACCAATAAACAGCTAATGAAGACATATTTTATATGTTATAGGTATTATATAGAGTAGTCTTACAATAAAGTCAGTTGGAGAAGAGAGGATTTTATTAAGAAAATTATAAAATAGAGAAAATACACTTGCAGTACTGTATCTATAGTGAGGTATACAAAGTCTGTTTACAAGATAAATGATCTGTCTCTCGGCGTCTATAACAATATTGTCCTCTTTGATACTAAACACTGTAGAGGTTATATGCATGATTCACACTACACGTGAACAATGAAAACAGATTGGGAAACATAACTTAATTTTTATTTACAGATATGAGAATGCATACATTGATAATGAAGCAGCAGCAATATAATTGCTTTCTAGTAGCCTAGTATAATCAATATGACTGCTCCACAATAATAAGAAAATCTCCAACGTTTTTCCAATCTATTTGTTGAAAAAATGTGCATTCACACAGTTCAGTCCATGTCGCTCAAAGGTCAGTTGTCTGTGTAAGTCAAACCATTACGTTGTTTATGTTAAACTTATCCAGTGATGTATGTCTGTTATAATCAACCAAACTAGAAAAACATTAGTCACTTCTGTAAAATGAGAATAAAAATAAAAAGGGATCTCTCACTTTTTCTATTATATATCTTTTTTCATTTTTTGAGTTTTGGGAAATACATAAAAAACTGAAATGCCACCTGCCTTTCAAAATTACGTCACACGCGTATCTGTAAGTATTTGATTGTAGTTTGTAGAGGGTTTTACCTTCTCAGTTTGACTGCAAATTCTCTGAATACAGGAACTATGTCTTATTTATCATCACACTCACAAAAATTCAAATGTAGTAGATGCCTGAAAGTGAGTGAATGAATGATTGATGTTCTAATGAATGAGTGAATGAATGAAATTCTTCACCTGGGCCCAGTGCCATCATTGCAAACAGGGAGCCTATTAGAAATACCCATTCTCAGACCCTGTTCTAAACCTAATGAACCAGAATCTGCACTGGAACAAGATCCCTGGATGATTCTTATGTACATCTGAGTGGCTTGAGATGAATTGTACTAGCACATCATGGTCAAGATTTATCTCTGCTCCTTGCAAGAATAAGCAACTTTTGGATCACCCACCTATTTTCTCTGACTCTCAGGCTGTTCCGATTTGAGCAGCATGATCATCCATAATATCTGACTCAGACAGGTCGTGAATATGATTTTGAAACTACAAGCACCTGGAACTTAAGAAAGATCACATAGAAATTTATGGAAAATAAAGTCAGGCTTGGATAGACTTGTAAATTGATCCTCATATTGAGTACGAATGGAGGAAAATAAAGAGAAAAGACATTGCTCAATAATATAAAAATCTCATTTGTGGGAAAACCACCACCAGCATGTGTATTTTCCATCTTTGCTCTTATTATTTTCTAACTTGAAGCATAGCTAAAAATATGGGCCTAATAATTTATTTTTTCATTGATTTTAGAAAAAGAGAGGAATAGAGGGGGAGCGAGGGGGAGAGAGAGGGAGAGAGAGAGAGAGAGACAAAGAGAGAGAGACAGAGAGACAGAGAGACAGAGAGACAGAGAGACAGAGAGAGAGAAGAGGCAGAGGTACAGCTACATTTGGGATTTAAAGGCAGTTAGACCAGTGCTTAATTTAACACCTGTGTGACACTGGTGAACATGAACTCTAAGCCACAGTGTCTTTATCTGTAAAAGTAGGATAATAAAAGTATCTCACATCTGATTTCATTGAGAATAACATGAGATAATGTAGATATTGTCTATCGTGTTGCCATCCTTCAAGGCCAGGTGGGTTCATGGTATTTGTGCAGACAGAAAAATATTCACAGAGCCATTGGGATGTCTGGCGTGCCTTTATGCACAGGTGGGCTAGTCATGCAGGCTATAAGCTGTGTGTCTATCTGCATGTCTCATGTCGTGGCCCCTGCTCCCCAGTGTGGCACCCATCATGCCACCTGTCCCCTTGCTTGTGTCTCTCATCATCACTGCCCCCAGCAGGGAGTCCCTACCTGTTTAAGCACCAGAGGGGAACAAAATCGGAAAACTGCTGGAACATAACATGACATAACATAATTCTGTGCGTGTGAGCCCACTTCCTGTTATGGGAACAGTTTATCAGACCAGGGCTCAAGGCTATGAGAACACTGGTTATCAGGCCCTTCCAAGTCTATGGGAACACTGCTTCCCTTAGCTACCCAGACACCTGGGTGAGGAAGCCAGACTGCCTCCACTTACCCTACATCTGTTGTTATGATGACAATTTAATACATTATATACACATTTTTGTGTATAATAAGAAACCATGAGGAAAAATGATTTAGGGGAAAACCCGTTTTTGGAGGTACAAAGTTTCACACCAGATGCCATAGGATGTGGTTACTTAGACGAAAGGTAGGGATTACCGGATGCTTGAGTGGGTGAGTGCAACACAAACCTGCCTGTCCCTTAGTGAAACCACAGGCCCATTCCTCCAACAGGCTACCACTTGTCCTACCACTTGTCTCCTCTTGAAAGGGAAATAGGCATCTCCACATGAGCACTATAAATTGAACTCTTGAGAGTTCAAGCGTGACCAGCCCTCTGACAATTTGCCCCATTTCACTTAATGGCAACTCTTTTTGGCCACTTGCTCAACCTCCAAATCGTGGTGTTATCTTCAGCCTCGTTCTGTCTTGTACACACCAAATCCACTAGAAAGTCCTGTTTGCCTTAATACGTCCCTCTCATTTGATCATTCCCATAATCCTGGACAGTGGGAATTTATGTGCATGTTGATGATCCAGAGCCCTACAAAGCTGCAAACATATATATAGTCTTCATGTGACAGGAAAACAGAATCAGATAACCTGTAAAAACATTTACAAAGTTGGACCTTTATTGAATATATTTTCCCTTTTCAGTTTTAACTCACACAAAAGATCATCAACTTCCTCAGTGTAATTATTTCTCCAAATATTCTGGTTCATTGAAATTCTGCTATATCAGAAATTGTAGGGAAAAAAGTACTGGCAAGACTCTCTAGGCTTAAACTAGTCTCTTACCTCACCTTTGGCATCATTTTCTTATGTGATTTCAGACCATAGACATAAGACTAAGCGTGATTCGTAGATACTGCACTGAAGTGTTTCCCTGGACAAATGGTCACAATCTGCTTTAGTAATTCACCCAAGCGATTGCCAAGTTTCAGTGTTCAGCCCTGATGCTACATTTCTTTTCTAGGTTTTCTGTGCATCTCAATCCCTATTTCAGGTCATGTTCTTTTTGAGTATCCATTGTTGCAAAGTCCAATTAGCTTTGTCTAGACAAGTCCAAGTAAAAATTTGAGTCCTATTGCTAATGGTCATTTTTCCTCCTAATGAGTTGATAGAATTCGTGGAATTTAAACCTGGATTTTTCAAGGTGAATGGCAGGTGAGTTTTATTACTTTGTCCTCTGCCCTGTTTACTTCCTTCATAGAAAAAGATTTCAGACCATTTCTGTGCGAGAAATCATGACCTCAGAATGGGGCAATTAATTTGACTTGTTACAAGTGGCTGCCATAGATTAGAATTTTAACTAAAAGGCCCAATAAGTCACTTGCTTCTTATTGGTGACTGTATCTGATTGAAGTTAACACAATCACCAGAGTAATATTTTACTCACATAAGCAAGTAAACACTTACCTAATAATTATCATGAGTTTTCAGAAATGTAAATTGATTCTGACATTTAAACTGTATGTTGTGCTTTCATAGAAATTCCAGCACTTTAGAAAACCACATCATATTTTAAATGAAATCTTGATCAATGTAATGAGAACACTGAGACAGCCTCTCAGCTGTGGAACTAGCATCTATTCTGCTCTTAATTCTGCCACCAATGTGCTGTTGTTTTAGATAATTCAGCTAGCAAAGTTATTTTAAGATAATAAAATATGTCTAATTTTTCCCTGCTTATAAGGGGCTGCAAAACATCAAGTTCAGGACAAAACGGTTTCTGCGTCGAGTCGAGTCGAAGTGTGGATATTGGTAAGGTTATTGGGAATAGTTCGTCCGTCGTCTGTCTAGTGCCTTTGATCCTTTATGTTCTATTGTATCCCAGTTTTGATTTTTTTTCTGTGATCTGGAGATATCAAACAGTTAAATATTCTACATCTGAAAGGGAAAAACAGTGCAAAAATTTCTGACAGTTTTAACAAACCACACATGCTAAGAGAATTTTAAAAATTGATCTGTTATATGTGCATTGAGGCAGAGTTGAGTGAACTAATCTTACTTGTACATTACAAGTGGTTTTCCATTTCTTTACGTGCACAATGACAGCTGAAGAATTGGTGCTTGCTTTTCGATGTCATTTCAGAAATATTTCTTCTTGAGGCAGTCCTAAGTGCATGGCACTATGGAGAGTACTTAAGAATTAGTAGAATACAGCTCTTACTTTTGAAATCTTGCAATTGGGCAATGGAAATTAGACTCATGTCAAAATGGCTGTGATACCAACAGTGCAAGATATTGTCAAAGCATTTAAATGCATCGTATTTAATCCTTACAAAAACCCAATGAGGAATAGCTGTTATTATTTCCAATTTGAAGACAAGAAGGCTTAGGACCAGAAATATTAGTGGCTTTTTCTAAGGTTCACATAATGGCGACTATTGGGCTAGCCTTTGATTTGTCGGGCTCCAAATAGCTCATACTGAGGGAAATGAAAACACGCCTTCCCAGGTGATAGGTAAAGGTTGCAAAGAAGAGGTTATATTTTCCTCAAGGTGTGTTTACATCACAGACCCACCATGCGAGGTTTTGGGGGGCATATTTTTTTTCATATTTTATCTGATTCATTCTTTACAACAATTCTGTGAGCAACTGCCATTAACACAGCCTTTTAAAGATGAAGAAACCGAACCTAAAGATGACTAGTTCAATGTCCCATTGTAACTGAACAAAAACGGAGACTCGGCTGCCAGCTGCTACAAAAGCCAAACTTGTGGGGCAGGTGCTGGAGCAAAAGGAAAGAGGTTCATTCAGGTGCTGCGTAACCTGGCACGAGGGCAGAGATCTGTCTCAAAGACTAGCCCTCTTTGTGCTGTGGAAAAAGTCCAGCCATCCTCAAGAAGACCAAGACAAAAGCCGGTGTCCAGTCCTGGTGCAATCGAAAGCCCAGTCCTTTGGAGCCCAGAGGTGTCTGCTAAGCAGCCACAGTCCCTATCTAGGCAGCTTACCTTGTTCTGGCTGTTGTGCATTTGAAACTCCGTCCTGCAACCTGCGTTGTGGAGCCTGCACAGCCATGGGTCGTACAGCTGCTGGGGCCCCAAGGTCACATACTTCCGGGAGACAGTGTGTGGACCTACGTACGAGCGAGAGGATCACCACACCGGTGAAAGGGAGCAAGAGTAAAGGGCTCCCTCTTGGAGGCCATGGGCCACATAGCTGCTAATCCAAGTGCATCTGTTGTGGGCTCGGTAAGTGCTAGACCCAATGTGCTCAGTCATGTGCCACCGTGAATGATGGAGCGAGTGTGGGTCACCAAGGTGAGAGAGAGATCATCCCCTGGGATCCCACGAACTTGACTATGGGACAGAACAAGTGTTCTCTCAAAGTTGTTATAGAACAGTCACATACACATACAGGGGCCCGGACTCTGGAGGATGGTATACTAATACTGTCCAGACCACCTACTGGGCTCCTGTGTCCGCTGCCAATTGGAAAGACATCTCTCAATGCCAGAGATTTGTCAAAAGGAAAGGAAATGTTTATGTAAGGCTATACAGACTTAAAGGAGTGACCTAACGTCTTCATTCAAATATCAAAGTCCTTTAAGATACCCACAGATGCACTCAGCAGCTCCTGTCTCCCCCCTGCCCTAACTCGGGGTACCATAACTCAGGGAAAGAGCACAGGTCTGTGTTTCCAGACCACTGGCACCATCAGCCGAGTAGCCGTCCAGGCAGGATATCCAATTAATCCAAAGCCATGTGGCACCTTCTCATGGTCTGCTGGCAAGAGTTCTTTGTACCCATTTGTCCAGGCAAAGTCTCTTCTTTCCTCCACCAGAGCTGTGGGAGTGTGCACTCTGGCAAAACCTCATGGTTCCCCTCCTTCACCAAAGCTGCAAAGGGGTCTGCACTCTCACTAAGACTGCATGGTTCCCCCTTTCACCAAAGTTGCAAAGGGGACTGCACTCTTGCTAAGACTGCATGGTCCTTCCTTAATGGCCTCCATGTCTGGGATTAAATCCCCGCCCTGATCTTCCTCTGTACCCCCATTTCTGACTCCTCCTACAATCAGTTACACCTGCCAGCATTCCTGTATTATCCCAAGTTTACTGGGCTGCCATTGTGAGTCTGGGCAGGTATGGCCCCATATCCTGGAGCCAATCTTCTCCAACTTCCCACGCAGGTGCTGTAACTCGGGGGACCTGCCCCCCACGTACATCCTGGGAGCCATTTTTCTGGCTCCAAGCATGGCCACAGCTATTCAACATATCCAAGCGACCCGCCAAAAGCTATAGATATGTTAAATGACCATGCTCTGGATTAGCTGCAAGGCTGTGGCTGTACAAAACAGCCCTGCATGTTCCTGCTCCATGTGTCCCTTCCCCCAGCTCACTCATGTGGGGGAAGGGGTGAGAACATCTTATATGTCTCTCCAATATTTCCTAGACACCTTGAGTTCTGGGCCCCATTCTAAATCCCCTTTTGGGGCCCCCCTCTTGGCTGCACCCTGTATCAAAGTGACCAACCAACTTCCCAAACTTTCCTGTGCTTCAAGGAGGTCCACCTCCCAACCAATCCCTTCCCCCCCACACTAGACTGGCAGGCTTCTCTCATCCAGCACCTCCCCCTGTGCCATTTTGACTTCTATGGTGCACGTGCCTTGTCTCACATCCTCCCCCCTCTCCCTGCCTCCCCCAATCTGGTGATACAGGAGGTTTTTTTTTCTACATTAATCTTGCTAGCTCAGTGTAAGAACCTCCCCCTGCTGCCATCTTGGTGAATGGGGGACATTCCCTGGCACTTGACTGACTTTTACGGTAACACCATGGCTAGGTAGAAGCAGAGTTAAACTGTAAACTCTGGTTTTCTAATATGAAACCTTAAGGTCTTTTCACTTCCCTCAACGATTCCCAGAATTGTACTTTGCATATTGGACACTTAAATATTATTGAATGAATAAAAGTATCTTAAAAGTATTTACAATCTTGACAGGTAGAGGGATATTCGAAACATCTTTCCAGGTAAAAGTGATCAAAAAGTACAAAAGTAGGGTTTTGTGAAGTATTTGGGGAATGATGAATAGTTCAAGTTGGCTTAAGCTTGGAAATGACATAGAAAGTCATGAAAAAATAAGGGTGGAAAGAAGCCTTGTTAAAGGATAATTTAAGTAGTAGGGTAAGAATTTTTTACTTAGTTCAATTTACTCTCTAACCCACAGGTGGCAAACACAAGGCCCATGGGCTGAGTCCAGCCCTCCACCTTGTTTTATCTGGCCCAGCACCTTATTTCTACCTGGCGGTAGTACCGAGCTCTCGCTTAACTGTGAAGAAGTAGTTACATTTACACAGTCCTAACACTACATTTGGCTCTTTGAAGGCAACCACCAGGCTGATGTGGTCCCTGGTGAAAATGAGTTAGACACCCCTGGTCTAACAATAAAATGCAAAGACACTGAAGAATTTTTAAAAGGATGTATGAAGACAAATAGAAGGAAGATAACAATGCATCAGCACAGGAAGGAAGGGCTTGAAGGCCTAAACACAGGTTGAGGCATTAGAGCTACAGCAGATGCAAAAGACATTTTAAAGGGCAAATCTACAGAAATTAGCATCAGATTGTTGAAAGGAAAAGAGATCTGGAAGAAGGCTCTGCATGCCCTGGCTGGTGTGGCTCAGTGGGTTGAGCACAGGCCTGAGAACCCAAAGGTCGCCAGTTTGATCCCAGTCAGGGCACATGCCTGGATTGAAGGGTCAGGTCCCCAGTAAGGGGTGCATGAGAGGCAACCACACATTGGTGTTTCTCTCCCTCTCTTTCTCCCTCCCTTCTCCTCTCTCTAAAGATAAATAAAATCTTTATAAAGAAATCCTTAGGAAAGGAAAGATAGTGTAGTATCAGTAACAATATTAGAGAATCCAGTGGGTTTCTATGTTAGGGTGATGGGAATAATAGGTTATGATAATCTTAATAAAAACAATAGCAGTTTACTGAACATGTTTATTATAGTAGTGATATCAGTTTATTATAATAGTACAGTCACAGTACTAAACCCATCACTCTATAAGATTTAGTAGAATTTCGTCCCCATTTTGTGTGTGGATAAACTGAGGCCCAGAGAGATTTAATAAGTTGCCCCAGTTCACACAAACAAGTGGGAAGCTGCAGTCTCTTTACATGCTTGACTGTGGATGGAGACGGTGCTTCTGACCAGTAACAAGTGCAACTGGAGACAATGCTAGCAGAATATCCAAGTGGGAATATATCTCGGCCATACAGAAATGTACTTCGTTTCAGGGGAAAGTGGGAGGAAAGATTTATGAGTCTTCTTCATAAACATTATAGCTGAAGTCATAGTAATGAATAAGCTATCCAAGACAAAAATATAGCCACAAAGTGTAAGCGTGGTTATGTTTCTGGTTATGTTTTGGAGAAACAAAGATTGTACCCTGGTGCATGTTACACTAGGTTCTAGTGTAAACCTACCATTTAAAACAACAACAGCACAAGTTGGCCCGTTGTTAACACTAAGATAAAGATAAACAAGGGTCCTAAGAAAGACCACACATTGTGTAAGCTTTGTAGTGATGACCTAGTCTCATTTTGTTCGTTTTAAGTCAGTAATTATTATCAACTTGGCCACTAGATGGCAGTATGACTCTGCTGACCAATATGAAACGGCGATTAATATACAAACTTCTATGATGAAAAATGAATTAATGATAAAGCAATAATTGCAAGAGACATAATACAAAGAACCTCACTTTCTCCTATTAGGTCAGTCAGCAGCACCTTTCTGCACATTCAGACACAGTTAATTAGCTTTTTTGGTCCTAGTGTTGGCTACTCTTAGAGGATTTCCCATTATTATTTCAGGAAAAACCCTTGTCTAATTTATAGCTTCCTTTTTATGTCCCTTCTGCATACTCTTACAGACACTAGAAACCTTGAACATTGCTAGCTAAATAAATATGCTACTTGAATCCCGAAAGAAACTTGTATGTTTTGGAGAAAATACATTGACAGAAATATGTGTGTGTGGGTGTGTGGGTGTTCTTCCAACATAAAAAAAATTTGTTTTTGTCAAATTGAAACAAATTGTTCTAAAAAATATGATGAAACTGCTAACATTATTTGGACTTCAAAGATTATCAAAAAGTTTGAATTTTTAATTTGGGGGTGGAAATACATTTTCTTCCAATCTAATATTAACAGGAACTGCTGCTGCTGCAGTCACAGAGGATTTGCGGAAGACAGCTTGAAAATCTCTGACAGTCTATCTGTCTGACTTTTTCAAATTTCTGATTCTGAAATTCAGAGAAGATTACGGGAGTACCTCTATAAAGTCTCACTCAAAGTCATCATTGTGTTAGAAGCACAATAAAATCCTTCCTGGCTTTCCTAATTTATGGTCCAATATTATTTCTATTGAATCCTCTTTTATCACTGTTGTTCAGTTACAGTTGTCCCACCCTTTTTGCTGTTGCTTTCCCCTATCCGCCCCCACAGTCCATTTCCACCATTGTCCATGCCCATGAGTCCTCTATTCCTGTTTCTTCTATTGGATCCTTAATTCTTTCTTAATCCTAGACTCACCTCATGTTGGAACTAAACTATGCCCCCAGAGCTGTGTGTATTATTATCAATTTATTACAAAGGTATCACATGTTCTCATCTTCACAGAATTGTTAAATGTGTGACACATACGTAGTTGAGATTTCAAGTGAAAGGAGTGAAGACACTGGGTAATAGATATTATAAAATGTTATGACAGGTCATGGTTTAGAATGTTTCTGCACTTTTAGCTTGTGTAGTTATTGGTGAAGCAAAACACATTAACAAAATGATATAGAAAGAAAATGCTGGAGTGAAAGAGAAAAATATGAGAGGCACAATAGCCTCATGGAAAGAGCAAAAGGTTCAGAGTCACAGCTGAACAGGTTCATCAAAACCCAGGTGATCATGGGCGAGTCTCGGTGGCATCATTGAATAATTGTGATAATAGTACTTTGCTCACCAGGTCATGAGAAGGATTATGGGAGACACTTAATAGAAAGGCCTAAATCAGAGTAGGCACTATGTGTTAATTCCCCTTCCTACTCACGGTAGCCACTGCTGTTTTGGTTGTTTTAAACCAGCCGGGTGCCTGTTATAACATTATCCATTTAATTTTTTTATCAACTTGCTCCCTCCTAGCTCCAGTATTTCATGGCTATGAGAATGCCAGTTTTACATAGGCTAAGTGCTTCTTTCTCCTGCTATTCCCTAATATGAATTTGTTATGAAGTATAAATAGTACCTGTACATAGACAGACAGAAGTCTTATTTTTGTTTCCATAGCAGAATTATTGTTCTTCATAAAACAAGTTAATAAATATTTCATTAAAACTTTTCTTTTTAAACTTCATGAACTTTGTCAGCTAGAATGTACTGGATGTTCAATTTGTAGCCATTGAATTTATCTCACTTAGAAACAAATAAAAAATATTCTCTTTTGTTTGCCAGTGTGTCATATTATGATAAACTTAAGAGCTGTACATCTTTATAAATTCTGCCTCCCTTCATGGTTTTTAAATTTCACACTTATCTTAAAGTTAAATAGAGTCCACATAAAAATATCAAGTGTTACTTACTGAAATCTAAGTATATGTTATAATGATTCACCATCAAGGAAGTGTCCATTATAAAGGATAAGTCATGAAAAGAGAGACTTTGGGAGGATTCACAGTATTGCAGGTAGGCTGTTTCCTCAAGCAGCAGCAGGTGGTCCTGTCCATGGGACATGAAAGTATAAAAACAGGAAGAAAAATAAAGGTCAACATTGCACATATTTTGCTGGTAAAGCCAAGCAGCAATAAACCAATGAAGACCAAGAGAATCAGAACATGCACAACACTTTATTCGAATTTGAAATATATTAGAGGGCAACGTCTTAAGAGGAAAACAAGCTGACTTTCTTCAAAGCTTTCATGTCTTTCCCATGATCAAATCAACATCTGCAAAGATTGTGACTCCGTCACAAAAGCAGTCAGATATATGGAGAATGTGCTTAAGATTTTCAGAGACTTTCTATATGCACGATGTGGTTTTTGCAAATATTTCCAAATGTATTGTGGTGATTTAAAGCACAGACACATTGTACAAATATTTAAAATATGCATATGCCTCTGTCAGATTACCTTGAATTAGATGTGGCCACATGTCACTTTCTTAGAATCCACAGTGTGTGGTTTATACACTACAACCCGCAGTAAATAGAGAGGAGGGGCTTAGTGGTTTTCATAAACACTCTTTATTTATGGACATAGAACAACTGTGCATTTATGAACAATAAAATAGCATTATATTTTAGTTGAGATCTGAAGGTGTTTGACAGTAGCCATGTAATTTACCAAGGTGTTTCCTTCAAAATCCAGACACTAGATGCATAGTTCTCAGTACACCCTTCACTTCATAATTCATGATCAAAGTAACTTCACAGTTCATCATTACCTCACATAACTTATAATTGCTTCAGTAAATAATTTCCACAGCAAAGCAACGACAGCAACATTGAACAGAACCCAAGGGTATTAATGATTTGCAAATGAATTTTATTTTCATGTATTTCCAGGAAATTCTTATAGATTTATTTCATCGTATATTGCAAAAGAAAAATGATGGACCTGGAGATTTTATCTGGAATAGAAAGAAGCACATATCCAAAGAGATGATTTCTTTCAACATCTTTTATTATTATTATTATTATTATTATTATTATTATTATTATTATTATTATTCTAAGATTGATAATTCAGTTTTTAGTTCAAATACCCAGTAATTAATTGATTCAAAATTGGAAATTAGAGAAGCTATGAAAGTTTCTTTACATTCTAAAAACAGATTAAAAAGAAAAGCTTAGCCTTGGCTTGTGTGGATCAGTGGATTGAGTGCTGGTCTGTGAACTAAATGGTTGCCAGTTCAATTCCCAGTCAGGGCCCATGCCTGGGTTGTGGGCCAGGTCCCCAGTAGGGGGCATGCAAGAGGCAACCACACATGGATGTTTCTCTCCCACTCTTTCTCCCTCCCTTCCCCTCTCTAGAGACAAATAAATAAAATCTTTACAAAATATTAAAAAATAAAATACTTCTTTATTGGGGTCTGGGTAATGAGGTCATTGCAGAATACTTAAAAAGAAATGGGACTAAGATTATGGGGCTGGAATACTCAATTGTTGTCTCTAGGTTCTCTGAATCTTCTTTTTGCCTTTCAGGGAATAAGTTCCCAGAAAAAAAAAGTGATAGTCCCTGCTCACAAGTGAGTAAGGAGCAGGATATTGTTGCTCGGTTGCTAGGTTGTGCAAGATCGATACCATTTCCATCAGGCGGGAAGCAGCTTCCACAGAGATTGGTACTCAGGGCCACTCTCCTTAAAGTAGGATATATTTGTCTAGCATTCTTTCTTCATCTAATTGCTTTGCTTCACAGTTCACTCACAGAGCCATTTCGTGTGTGTGTGTGTGTGTGTGTGTGTGTGTGTGTGACAGATGACAGGCGGCAACTCAGGAAGGTCTATATTCAGATACATGATCCCACATATTATCTTCTGAGAGAGGGGACTCCATGCCTTCCCTCCCCCCCCCAGTCCTCTTCACACTGCATCGAGATGCCAAAAATAAAAGGCCTGGAAAAGCTCCAACTGAAGGCATGGTAAGCAGAGGGGTCGACAGCAAATAAGAATGAACTTCACAATTTCTCAGAGCTTTTGGTCTGTGTATCTTGAATAACTCCTAAATGTCTTTTGTTTTTTTAAAAAAAGCCCAAAGATGATGGTTTAAAATGGCCTCCTTCAAGCCAATGAAGAAGAAGTTTATGCGAATAATGTACATACTGTAAAGAAGGGTCGTATGATATAAGGTCACATAAGGTCTTCCTTATCGGTCGTATGAACTACGGAAAGTTGCCTACTCAAGTTAACACAAGCTTTGTTGTTCATTTATACAATTCCATCAACAGCAATTTGTAGAGAAGTAAATGCCTAATTTCTAATTGCTTTCTTTGTGGTGAGGAATCTGTTTTATGCAAGAACGCAGGGAAATGTTTTTGTCAAAGGAGACACATTCCACAAGTTCTGCTTTCACGACGTGTTGTTCATTAAAGACCCAGAAGCGAGATTTTATTTTCATAAACAAGTGAGTGTGTTTCTTTCATCTTTCCTTTCTTCATATATTTCCTGTTTTGAGAGTTGACTTTTGTCTTTCATCGTTTAATACTCCACCCACGTGAAGACCACATAGGAGCAGCCCACGTGTTACTGCTGAGCGTTTCTGAGGCGAGTCAGAAAGTGCTGGGCTTTTTTCTTGCTTTTTCACTTGGTAAAAGTGGGACTGCTTCATTAACACTTCTTAGGCTGCAAGCAAAATGTCTTCTTGAAAGATGATGAACAATCTGGCCCCCCAACCCCTCCGTATTCCCAGAGGGAACAAATCCACTTTATGTTTGTTGGTTTCTTTATCACAAGCCACTGAAGACAAAATCTGGTGTGTCATATTAATCTAGAGCTCAGTATTGCTGTCTCTTTCCAAGATGAGGTATGGAAGCAAGCCCAACGATGCCTAATGCCAGGAGAAAACCACTGCTCGAATTTTGCATTTTGTCTTAAGTTCTTCCCCATGAAAGTATTTATATTCTGCCTCGAAGTCCAAGGGAAGTGTGGCAATGCTGAAGTTATAAGCAATAAGGCAATCTAGCCATTGCTATTTCCATTTTATGTCTCTCCCTTTATTTTGCTAAGAAACCAAAGAAGTGGGGAAAGTAATGGTTGTGGGTTTTAGTATTGATATATTATTCTGCTCTAAGCCCAAGATGGTGTTATAATTGAGACAAGATTTCTATTATAAGCATATATTTTCAGGGGCTTATAACTTATTTCTTCAGATCTGGACACTGCATAAAAAACCTTGGCCTATCATGTCACATTATAAATATTACTGAACATATACAAAATATTGTTTGGTTTAAAAAAAGTAATTTACGGCATGGATTTTTTACAGGATCCCAGCCGCCTGGGTTCAGATCCTGGCTCTGCGTTTTGCACTGGCTACTAGCCTGAGCTAGATGTTGTTTGTATGTGATAGGAAAATAGTCAAAGTACACCTACCTCACAGACTTGTGAGAATGAAATTAGTTCAAATATGTAAAATATTCAGAAGAGTTCCTTACACATGGGAGATATACTATGTACATGCTAGCTATGATTACGGGATCTGCCAAAGTCGTTGGGAGAGGGGAGGGTGAGAAACATCAGATTTACTAGAAGCTTTTCAAACTCTGAAATAGTCATGAAATACCTTTTCTATCTAGGGAGGAGAGTATGCCCAACCCGAATGTAAATCAGTGCCATTTTGAACCATTTTCCTTATGTTTTAACCCTTGGGTGTGTAGGGGTTAGAAACGAAGTTAAAAGATACTGATATAAAGAATGTGATACTTCTGTATATTGTATTAAACTAAATGGCAAAGCTGCAACCCAGACAAAATGAATTATCCTCTCCATTGTACACAGAAGGAAACAGTGGAGGAAGAATGGGTGTGAATTATTATCTCTTCCAGTGCAGGGAGAGATAACAAATAGCAAATTTAAAATTTCAACCCAAGCCTCATTCTCTCCAAAGGTGTTTTATATTTATGTTTTTTTTAAAAAATAAACTCCATCAGACTGCTGCAAAAGGAAATCTGAACAACAAAGCACAGTAGCAGGCAGCTGGCAAAACAAATGAAACACTGACCCATCATTCTCGAGTATGGACTTCAAGAATGGAATGTCTTTTTATTAGTAAGCATGTCAGATCGTGCAAAAATTGCAAAGACAGAGCAAAAGTAATACAAGCTCTTTAATAAGTGCAGATGATTCTGGAAGACCGTCTTTGCATGTATCCAGTATGGAAAGACTATTGGTCTGACATTAGTCTTTTCAGTCACACCTATCCTCACAGATGGGAGGATATGAAAATGTAAATAGAGGCATATGTGATAGCTAAAGATCAAACTGCAGCTGATGTCTGTAGCAGAAAAATAATTAACAAGTGCACATCTCATATAAAGGATCCATTTTGCCTGTGTGTGTGAAGCTTCTTCTTCTTGTCATTTGTTTAGCTTAAATGAGACCTGGGCTTTGTTTACAAGTGTTATAACTTGCTGGCCAGCACTAATTACTGAGCATTGCCAGGAACTCAAACACTTTCTTAGAGCCAAAGAGAAAGAAGTACAGATTTATAAATTTGCAAATCATTATTTTCTGCTGTGGAAAACACAAATATATTCTCCAGCCAAGATATGTATCTATTTTCAATCACTTGGAAATCTTTGCTTTATTCCACTAAACTCTCCTGCATTACGTAAGCTTTGTTGTTGTCGTCGTTCTGTCTTTGTGATGGCAAGTAATAGAAATGGACTTGATCTGGCCTAGAAAACATAAAAGAGAATTTAATGGAAGGATTTGGGGGAACATTTCAGGGAATCCAAGGTAAAAGTAACCGATTGAGCCCGTTGAACGGATAGAGAGGCCATGGAAATGCAGCAGCAGGAATTTTGGGACTTTGCGCGTGGTGGTCCCTAATCTCTGCGTCTCTGAATTCGAAAGTCAAAAACCTCATCTTTGGTGCTGTCGCAGCCAGGCATAGCTACTAGTTCCCCCCAGGGAAGGGTGTGGGAAGCGATGGTGAGGGGCCAGCATGCTGTAAGACATCAGTTACAAAACGTACTTCATTTAAACATGTCATATTATTGTCTATTTTTTCAACATTGCATTTTTAAAAAGTTCAACCATGTAAGAACATTTAAGACACAGTACACCAAAACACATTTGTCTACTGGCTAATTGCCATAATTGTTGAGATTTCCCACTATTTGCTTTATCTCTGCCTATACCATACATACATGCCATGTTTATATTTTACTGGGTTATTTGAGAGTCTGTGACAATCATGACAATTTCCACCCTAAAACCTTAGCATTCATCTCCCAAGAACAAGGGCACTTTTCTAACTCTCCACAACACAATGATTACACATAAATAAGTTAGTAATTTCCTGATGTTATTCCATATCTATGTATTGATTAATAATTAATTCTAATACCTAAGTCTTGCTCAAATTTCCCAACTGACTTTAAAATGTCTTTTTAATTGTGTTTTTGGAATCAGGATCCGATGGAGGTTCATAATGAAGTTGGTTGCTATAGCACTGCCACCTTGATGATGATGATGATGATTTTATTTTTTAAAGATATTATTTATTTATTTTTAGAGAGAGGGGAAGGGAGGAAGAAAGAGAGGGAGAAAAACATCCATGTGTGGTGGCCTGCCGGGTGCCTCCAACCAGGGACTTGGGCTGCAACCCGGGCATCTGCCTTGACTGGGACTCGAACCAGAGACCCTTTAGTTTGAAGGTCAGTGCTCAATCCACTGAGCCACACCAGCCAGGGCTGCTGCTGATGATTTTTTAATGGCAGAGACATGTTGAAAAGATCAGGCCATTGGTATTACAAAATGTCCCTTCTTCCAGATTTGTCAGTATGCTTGTTATCAGTTTATCTACTTTCATATCCAAAATCAACTTCAATATCTCTTCGGAGACAATGGACTGGACACGTAGCATTTCTCTTTTACAGTGTTCACAAAGTTAAGCTTTGTCAATAGACAGTGCTGGAGGGGTCGGCTTAGCTGCGTAGCTATGGCCCAGAATCATCCATGAAGCTCTCAAATTGTCAGCTTCAGTCATTTGAAGACTTCAGTGTGGCGACAGGATGCACCTGCAAGATGGCTTTCCCCGAAGGCTGTTGGTTAAAGGCCTCAGTTTCTCAGTAGCAGCTGGCCTGAGGCCTTAGTTCCTTGCCATGTTTCCCTCTCCATAATTATCCCTAAGTCAGCTCATGACATATCAGCTCACTTCCCCACTGAGCTCAGTTTGTGAGAGCAAACCATGAGGAAGCACAATGCCTGGTAAGTCTTGCTCCCAGAAGTGACACCCTGTCACATCCACTGCTAGAGTCTGCCTGCATGCTCAGAGGAAGGAATTAGCTTCTACCTCTTCAAGGAAAGAGTATCAATGTATTTCTGGATGTATTTGAAAGGCACCACATTTGCTTATCTCCTCTCTTACATCATGCATAAAGTAGTTTCAGATTTATCATGTCTGTATCAATAAAACATAAAAGCAGTGAATGCAGGACAGTGAATGAAGACCCAAATTTCACTGCAAGATTTTTTTAAATTTTAGAATATTTTCTACTGAAAATGCATACTCAGTGTATTGTATTCAAAAGTCATTTGCAGCAATTATTTTCTCATTATGGTCATATTTCTAATTTGCTATGCAGTTAATTTCCATGATTTGCCTTTTTTTTTAGTTTTACATTTTTTGATGTAAATCTGTGTTTTGACCATGTAAAGCACATGTATAGTTCAAACCACAAAACTCTTTTAAAAGTTATATTCAGAGATGTTTTGCTTTTCAAGCCCTGTGTCTTCTATGTATTTATTATTGTCTCTGCCCTGTTTCTCTAGAGAACCCTTTGTATTTACTTTTGGTTTATTTTTCTTACTTTTTTTCAAAATAAGCCTTATAAAATTTAAACAAGAACTAATCCCTTTTGATGCTATGGATCTATATGTTTTCTGCGACTTACAGAAGGCAAACAGTCACAAATTCACTTGTGCAGGGGCAGGAGAAGGAGACAGTAGCCCGTTGGTGTCCTGTGGCATGGTTGGGTGATTGGGATCCTCGGGTTGGCAGCCATCATGAGCAGCATGCCATTTCCAGAAGGTATCTTGCCAAGTGAACTGTACCTTAGAGACATTGGACATGGCAGCAGCAGAAATGGTAGCACGTTCCCTTTACATAGGTCTGGTTGATGCACTAATAAACAATCACCTTCACAGTGAAATCTATGGAAACGGTCAGACAGGTGAACAGTACATTTCACTGTATGTTCTTTTTTGGCTAAGGGGAAATTGAGCTTTTACACAGAGTTTTACATGATGAAGTTTATAGAGAACTCCTAAGTCAATTTGTGACTGTAGAAATAATTTGATTTCCATAGCCAAGCAAAGGTGGAAGGTACTATGAAGAACAACACAGCAGGATGGGCAACAGAATCCTTCACGAATTTCTTTCCAAACATTTTCTTCAGGTAATTTTGAACAAATAAGCATTAAAATGGCATAAAGGTTATTGCTTTTAATCATCAGGCTGTTGTCTGGATTGTTTACACTATGGAGAAATGAAAATGACATGTTTTTAGAGGCAGAAATATTTAAGGGAAAGGGCTGTGAATTACTTACAAAATAAGGTACATGAAATATTCAGTGTTTCACTAAAGCAGCCACTAAAGCCACATCTACAGGAAATTTGGTTTTTGAGCCTGTTTTTGCATTAATAAGAATGACAAGTAATTCTAAAGGGACTTATGAAAGATATCCCTTGTTATATATGAATTAATTCATTGGTTGTATGTCTCTCTTTACTTCATGTTTCCCCCTCCTTCTTTGATTTTTCTTTCTCTCATTTGGTCATTTGTGTGTTCATTCTCTCATAATTTGTTAATTTAATTTGTTCAATTGCTTATTCATCTCTTCATTTACTTGTTCATTTATTCACCCATGTAGTAGCTTGAACCACTATGACATTAAATGGTATCGTAATGAGTTTCTTAGTTCCAACTCACAGCCGACAGTGACCTTGTGAAAGTGTAAATTATACTCCTTCCCTCCCCAGTGAAATATCCCACCATGGTCTGAAATATCACAGAGGGAAAATGTCAAATTTCTGCAGTGGCTTACTTAACCTGACCCCTTGCTTACTCTCTAATATCATCTCCTTACACGTATTGCTCCAGCCATATTGGCTTTTTATCTGTGCCTCAAAAACACCAAGTTATTTGTACCTTAGGGACTTACTCATTATTCCATCTATCTGGAATGCTTTTCTTTCAGGTCCTACAGGGGCTGACTATCATCATTTCTATGATTGCTCCAATGATAGAGACACCTCAGAGATACCCTTGTGGTTCTCCCCAGGTAGAATGCAATCTCCGTGAGCATCAGAACTTTATTAATCTTGTTCACTATCATATCCCCTAAACCCCAAATAATGCTGCCACATAGTAGATTGCTGCTAAAGAATGGTTGGAGGGATGTATGAATGTTCTAGAAACATTCACTGTAAGTGTGGTGGGTGCTCAGTTTCACTGAATGTGAGGATAGACGGATGAAAGCCAGTCACAGAAAGAGCAATATTAGGTGATTCCACTTATATGTGGAATCTAATGAATAAAATAAATTGATGAATAAAAGACTTTCCTGCTGAGAAAGAAGCTGGGCCTCAGAAACCATTAACCATCACTTCTACTGCATTTCCATAGTTTGTGACTTTTTAAAATGAACCAAAATCTAAGACTCCAGAAACATACTCATAGATACAGAGAACAGACTCACAGCTGTCAGAGGGGAGGGGGCCAGGGCACTGGGTAAAAAAAGATGAAGGGGTTAAACAAACAAACAAACAAACCCTCATAGATACAGTATGGTGATTACCATGGTGAAAGAGGGATGGGGAGAGGTACAAGGCCATAAAAAAAGAAAGAAAGAAAGGAAGAGAGAAAGAAAGAAAGAAAGAAAGAAAGAAAGAAAGAAAGAGAAAGAAAGAAAAAAAGAAAAGAAGGAAAGAAAGAAAGAAAAAGAGAGAAAGAAAAAGAGAGAAAGAGGGTGGAAGGAAGGAAGAAAAGAAGGAAGATTCTGAGATTCTCAATTGGTGAAGTACAAACAAACCCTAAAATTATCACAAGGGATACTACTGTAGTGAAGAGATACACACATAAACACATGACTTCCATACAGTGTGTTGCTGATAAAAGCTCATACTAGGAACCAGGCAACTTAGAAAATGGAGGCATTTGACTAATGGGGAAGGTCATAGAAATAAAAAGCAGGGGAATTTTGGACTTATGTAAGGAATAGCAAGGAGGCCAGGTTGACCAAAGTTGAGTGAGTGAGAGGATGAAGTCAATGGTATAGGTAGAGGCTTGGGTATTAAATGAAATTATTTTCGTGAAATTTCAGCTGCACAGCATCTTTGAGAAGCATCGATTAAACCAAACACCTAGACTGGGCTGAATGTCTAAGATATTGGCTTGACCAAAAAGTGTGCATGTTTTTTCTGTAAAATAAAACACACATTTCTCATTTTCAGCAATGACTATTGATTTGGATATTTTGAGTGTGTCAGCTGTCTCCCACATGGTAGAATGTTGATTGTTCTCAATGAATGTCTTGATTTGCAATCAACTTGAAGTGGATTGCTATCAACTTCAACTGGTCTCCCTGACTGGGGAGCATCGTCCAGCAAGAAATCTCCAGCACGAAACCACAAACCACTTTTGACACTTTCCGTCAGTCAAAGCACCTTCTCTGCACACTGCACAAATCCCTTTTTGTATTTCAGTTGTGTGTTATTCCAATATTTATTACTTGAAGAAACCACCTTTATTGAAAGAATAAAGCATAATATGCTGAAAATGGGGCATATTTTCTTCCATCTTCGATATTAAAATGGCTACACAAAAATTCACCAATGTTGGTAACTTTTTACAAAAATGCACACTTATGTGACAACTGTCTCAATACAACCTCACAAAACTGTTTCCAATGAAGTTAAAGACAGCTGAGTGCTAACAGAGCCTATTTATGGAAAAAAAATGAATGAACTTTTTGGCCAACCCAATAGCTTAGTCACATGGCTAGCAGTTGATACACTCTGCCACTTGGGACCTCAGCTAGAGCTGTTGACCGCAATGGCCCATGCTTCCTCCTAGCATAGAGGTGGTGAAGCAGGTAGCTAGCCTTCTTGAGTCATAGTTAAGAGCTCTTAAAAGGAGTTTCCTGCTGAGAAAGAAGCCGCGCCTCAGAAACCATAAACCATAACTTCCACTGCATTTCCATAGTTTGTGACTTTTTAAAATGAACCAAAATCTAAGACTCCAGAAGGAGTGAGCTCAAACTCTCTGTCTCAGTAGGAGGCATGCCAATTCATTTGTGGACATGTTTTAATAATGTCACAGCTTATGTTAGTAACTTTACTTCATTTCAAGTGTTTTCCTATGTCAAAAGTTTCACTTGGTGAAGGGATCCCCCTTCCTGTCCTGCCCCTGCCCCAAGAGAGAAACCAATAAAAGAGGCAAAACAGATGCAAAAGGGGTTTACTAAAAACAAGGTGGAAGGAAGGGAGAAGGGGAGAGAGCGTCATGCATCAAGGAAGTGCACACAAATAACAAACATGGCTCCTGGAGCTGCTGCTATGGTCTGACTTATGTAGTGTTGCTTCTCCCCACCGGCCGACAGATTTCTTTGTTTCTCAGGACTCTTTGCTTTTGGAGGCAGGTGTTCACCAGTACATTGGCAGAGTGGAGCTCTTTGGGGAGAGTCTGAAGAGAAACTAGAAACCCATCTAAGAGAGGCTCAGCCTGTGTCAAAGCATGTGCTGCAAAAAGCTGTTTGAAATCATTCAGTTTTTGCATGGATGTTCTTTCCAGGACCAAGACAACAGGAATGGTTAACAGCTGAACTAAGTTAAGCCATAAAAAAGTGGCCTAAGTTTGAAGAATGGCAAGAATCATGACTCAGTATTTTTACTTAGAATTGGTTTTACTTCACTTTACTCTCAAGCCAGGCAACAAGTGATGGAAAAGATGTAGATTAAACATGCAAATGAATGGAAGCCATTTCCCAGGGCCACCTAAATTTTTCTCAGGGGCATGCCCAAGATTTGATGTTTGATACAGTTTGGGTGGAGTGAGGAGCCCTTTAGCTCTCGGTTTTATTCTCTGGTTGCCTTCAGGGGTTATCCAACAAGACAAAATAAAATTCTTTTTTGTGTCCAGTTATATAATTTCCATACATATATGTTATCTATTATCTATTATACATTATCTATTATATTTTATAGATTATCTGTTGTATAATATATATAATTTTCTTTTTTTGGTATAACCTGTGAAGGCTACTGTGGCATAAATAACATCTGTCTATCTATCTATCTACTGCATCATGGGCTTGGAAAAAAGGTCTGGCCATGACTTACCACAGTTCTCAATTTGTCATAGAAGATATAAGGAGATATAAGGCAGCTAAATGTTATCCAGGTAATTCTAGAGCAATTTTGATAGTAGAGTTAATCATGCTTTTTCTGTCTTGAGTCCTACTCCAATTATTGCCAAAATATTTAGGTTTTACCTACCCTGGAAAATATGCCATTCCCGGAAACAAATTAATATCTCCCACTTCTGTGACTTGCTCAGACAGGCCCTTATATCTGGAACGCTTGTCAGTTCCCTCATGGCAGCAATAAATCCTACCCATTCATTAGTGACAACTGCAGATGTCACATCATCCTTCCTAGATCACTCCCTTTGGCAATGCCACTCTCATGGCAGTTATTACTTTGCCTCATGTTAGTACTATTTATAGGTGTGTGTGGCCCTAGAGTTGGGATGCGAGCTCCTTGATGGCAAACCATTTTTTTTAATATGGTCCCTCCTTTGTATATTATATAGTCTATTGCCTATAATAGGTGTTCACTTTTCTTGATTTTCGTTGACATGTTGGTGAAGTAAGGCAACCAATCAAAGAAAAAATCAGCGATCTAAACACTTTCACAATGAATTACTACAAAATAAACTTCTCATGTGATTATTTGGCTTGGAGGCCAGTTGAGCAGATGAAGGCAGATTTTTGTGGCACCAAATTCAATGGCCAATTTGGTTGGGAAAAAAGCATATATAGTAAAGCTAATTATTTGTAGTCATATAGAAAATAACTCAGGTAGAGTTTTTTAAATTTAATTTATTTATCTTTAGAGGAGAAGGGAAGGAGAGAGGGAGAGAAATATCAATGTATGGTTGCCTCTCATGCATCCCCTGCTGGGAACTGGCCTGCAACCCAGGCATGTACCCTGACTGGGAATCAAACCATGATCCTTTGGTTCGCAGGCCTGCACTCAATCTACTGAGTTACACCAGCCAGGGCCCAGGTAGAGTTTTGATTAGGGTTTATTTTCAGTGATTTTATAAGTTATGTAGACTGTGTTCATGTTCAGTCAAGCTTTTAGTCAATTTTCTTTGCCTGAAAATTCAAAAGCACCTCATAATTGTGGCCTTTCTTCTCATCTTCCACGGGAGCATCAGATCAGATTTTTCTCTTCTTGGGAGAGCCATGGACGTTAGGATGGCAGTAAAGCAGAGTTGTGACAGATGTGGCGGTGACTAATTGTAGCTGATGCTATCAATGTGGCAGAGGACTTTTTTATTAAAGGTAAGGGTCAGAGGAAGATTTGAGAATGAGCAAGCAAAAGGGCCACCTCAGGCCTGAGTCAACGCAAGTGGAAAATTGCTTAAAAACCGGGTTAGCAATTTGAACCAGGAGTGAACAAATATAAAAAAGCTTTTAACACATACATAGGGATGACCACACACATTCTCCAGTGGCCTTAAAATTATTCCCTTTCTTAACCAGAGGAATATTTTTTTAACTCCTGTTTTAATCATTTGTCCAATGCCATGGACATATAAGGAACTATATTAATAATTAAATTTTGCTCATGCACCCTCTTCAGTACCTTTGCATCAACTTCTTCCTCATTATTTCCATTGTCACCTTAATTCATTTCCCTTGGATCAGAGAAATAGTCTCCGACTGCTTTTTCTACTTCCGGATTTTCTCTCTTCAAAGCTCATTGCGTCTGTGATCCAAAAGCCTAAATTGTTTTATTAGTTTCTCTACACCTTAACTTCTAAATGCTATCCTACAAAAGAAAGATCCAGGGGCTTCTTGAAGAAGTGAGTGAGTCTAGGATTGGCATGGGAAAAAATGCAAGATAAATTTAAGATACCAGAAATCAAGAATCAAGAAAGAGGGCTTATTGAAAGGACATGAGAGCCCAGCTGAAGGAATGCCTGGTGTCCCAAGTTGTGTGTTTTAAGGAAAAAAAAGTGAAGGTACTATAAGATAATAATACAAATAATAAATTGAGTATACAATGACATGAGTACACACTGACAAAGGTAAATAATTAAAAACTAATAAATATTTGAGGAGCAATCGCTCTTTATGGAAAAATTCCAAATAATAAAGTGTAAGAAAAGAGGGAACAAGGCAAGCATCCCAGCGAGAATCGCTCCAGACAAGTTCCATCACCGTTAGTAGCAAAATGTCTGAGGAGAAACAGGATATTTGCATAGTCTCCAAGTCTTTCCCTAAGATATTTATTAACTGCAATGGGAAAATCAATCAACCCAGTAAGCACCACCTTAACCAAAGTTGACATCATTAAGACATGTCCACATGTTGTTTCCCTGATATGGACGTTACAGAGAAGGTTATAAATAATGTTCCTGTGACTTGTGTGTCAAAAATGTATATCCTGAATCTATACATGAGAAAAAAACTCAGACAAACCCAAATTGAGAGACGTGCTACAAAATAACTTGGCAGCACTCCTTGAAAAGTGTCAAAACCATAAAAGAGAAAGACCAAAGAAATGTAACCTATTGGGGAAGGCTAAGATATCAACTAAATACCATGTGGGTTTTGGGATTGGATCCTGAAAGAAAGATGAACATTAGTAGAAAACGGGTAAAATGTAAATAGGGTCTATAGCGTAGTTGACATTTTCTACAAATACTAATTTTTGAGTTTGAATAATTATACTATGGTAACACAAGATGTCACATTAGGGGAAACAATGAAATGTATAAGGTGCTCACTGCTCTATATTTCGAAATTTTCTGAGTCTAAAATTAGTTTATAGTTGTTATAAATTAAAACAATTAATACATGTATTACAAGTAACTGAATATGTAAACTGTATGAATCTGAGGACTTCAGTTCATGCCAACTTAAAAGCATGTTAAAGTATAATTAGAGGTTTATTATGTCCAAAACACCATGATAGGTGCCCAAAGAGGGGCTAGAGAAGGAACAAAGATTAGTAAGGCATAACCCCTGTCTTTAAGCTGTTTAGGGTGGAGTGACATGAGAAGCAGTCACATACTCCATTATTTTCACTGTAATCTCAGAAGCAATAATATAATGGTATGCTCCAGGCACCAGGGAAGCACAGAATCAAAGCTCTTACTTTAAGCTTGGTGTCTGAAGAATACTCATTAGAATAAATTATTTCCAGGTTGAATCTTTTTGGAGAAATATGAGTTATGCTGGAAAAACATAGCATATGCTTAATTTTTAAATACTTATCTTTATATTTGCCCACTCATTAATTAATCTCTTCATATTGTCTTATAGACTTTCAGATAACTTTATGAGTTTAGTGAAAGTATCAAAATACCAAAGAAAATATAGATTTTTCAAGTGCTTTTGGCTTTACCTATGCAAGCTACTTACATAGCCTCTGGTAAAGTAGTCGGCCTGTCTTTGTCATTGATTTCAAGTTCCGAGCTGAATCGATTAACTGGCGGTCCACAAAAATCAACAACATTATACAAACAAATATTTCAGTATTTGTGCTCTATCTGATCATACTTGCAGTCAAGGTAGAGTCAGACTACGAAATCATTTCTCTCCTAGTCAGTCTCCCACTCTCCCTCAAATTTGCCATACCAATGGCTACTTTCATAATTAAGTTGCAACCAACAGTAATTTCACTCACATATCTTTTTAACTTCAACTATTCTGCTTGCTTGTTAGATCAGCAGCTGCATACACATTTTGTATACTTAACACTTGCCACAAAGAGAGCCCAACAAGGTTAGCCGGATAATTACCAGTCTTGTCACACATGTCAGCTCTACAATTATCTTTAATTAACTGGAACCTTGATGCAATCACCAGCAGTAATCAACAGTAATCATTCTGAACTGTTCTCCTTTGACTCCCCCATAGAGCCAATATTGGAGTATTACTTGATTTTAAGCAAGGAACTATGAATACAAAGTCTGAAATGCTGTTTAGTAATTAATTTAAAAGGATTTCACATCAATTGCTTTCATTAATTTTTTTTCTAGTAGTTAGCATTTTTCAGAACATTTAAGTGGCCATGATGTAGAGAGAGTGTATAAGATGCTGGAAGATGTTAGCAAAGGTTTTGACAAAGCATTTTCACTTTGTGATTAAATATAGTAATCACCAATAGAAATACAAATAAAATAGTTAAAAAGTTTATGCTTTATTAGACATAACTGTACTTGAATGTGAAGTGGCTTAATTGAGATGTTGTAGATAGGCACAGTTGCTTAGAGGAGGGACAGCTGAATGACATTATTAAAAGAAAGCAGACAGAATTGATCACATGCAAGTGATAGTTCATTGTCATGGCCAGAACAGAGGGTGTGTCGTCAATGCAACAAAACAATGGCTAAGCAATGAATTTTGGAGAACACAGGAGATCAAGATCAAAGATCATCGATTGCTTTAAAAAATTGTGAAGTGGCACAGTCTTTAGAGGAGGGTCATAAGTTTAAAACGACACAGGGAAACAAATATTACCTTTGTCAGGGAAATGTAAAAAGGGAGGTAGTCATGAGAAAGATTATTTCAATTATTCAAGGTCAGGGAGAACAAGAGAGAAAGGCAATACTAAAGCATCAGTAAAAGGGGATGGATGGAAAACTGTATCACAGGCTGTGATACGGTCCCGTCCAACATCAGGAGTCAATTTATGGGTGGTGGGGATGACTGCACCAGCTAGGAGTGCAGTCAGCTCAAAGCCATGGAACCCCTCCAAAATCAGCGGCTTAACAAGTAGTTTATTTCCTTTTTGTTTACCACATGTAATAATGATGATGATGATGATGATGATGATGATGATGATGATGATGATAAAAACTTGGAGTAGGCAGTCTAATAGCTGGTATAACTGTTCAACACTATTGTCAAGGAACTATGCTCTTTATATATGAGGGGAGACCCTCCAAACTGAATTATCTTCTGGAGGGCAGGCACCTTGCAGTACACCCTTCCCCTATGAGTGAGTGTTTTAGGGACCCATCCAAAACTAGCTGGTGTTGTTGTGAGAGGTTGTGTTCAATTTCGGTGAATTTATTTTGAAGACTCTTTCGACACATTTGCCCATTTCATGATGGGTGGTTTATGAGCGCACCTGCCCACACCATGCCAAGTGTTCAGCAGTTTTTGACCAAAACCATCATGGACCCTGTGCCCCACCCTCCCTACTAACCTGATCTTGCTCCTGAGCAACTTTTTTTTTGTTTTCCCGAATGAAAAAAATCCTCAAAGGGAAACATTTTGCTGATTTTGAAGAGGTGAAACAAACAAACAAACAAACAAACAAACAAAACCCAGCATAAGCACTAAAAGGCATTGACTTTGGCAAGTTCAAACACTGTTTTGAGCTGTGGGAAAAACATCTTGATAGGTGTATCGCATCAAATGTAGAGTTCTTTGAAGGTGACTAAAGATTAAACATGTAAGAATAAATGCACAGGTTGTTATAAATAAATTCTGATTTTTGGGTCCCCCGTCCTATTCCTTCTGTGTTTCTTTTCCATTGCTGCTATAAAATATCACAAACTTAATGGCTCAAAACAACACAAATCATTTATTCTCTTAGACATCCAGTTGTCCGCATTGCAAAATGAAACCTATGGAACTAAAATCAAGTTGTTTTTTCTTATTTTTTTTTTCCGGAGGCTCTAGGGGAGAATCTGCTCCTGGCTTCTTTGAAATTCTAGTGGCTGTTGGCTATTTGGGAGGGAGGAATCCATGTTTCAAAGTACCCCATTTTCATGTACCCTTGGTCTTTGATATTACCGCACTTCCAGGCATTGGCAGGAAAACGAAGAAGGAGGTCGTTAAGTAAATCGTGGTGGAGTGATTCTTAACAAAACTTTCACCAAAATTCCCTCCAAAACTTCCACTTTTATTTTATTTACCAAAACTATGTTGCATGGCTAGTCCCAGATGCAAGGAAATTGGTGAGCAAGTCAACCAGGAGTGTTTCGCATTTCGCTGGGGTCCCAACATATATGTGTATATCTGTGGGAATGTACATACGCATACGTAAGGCATATTCCATCCTCAGTTTATGGAATTTTCTATTTTTTATGTCTGCAGGCTGGGAAATGAGATGAAAGGGAGTTAGAAAAGTGAGTCAGAAAAAAATGGGTATAGAGGTGAAAACTGTCCCCTCCTTTTTTTGCAGGTTCTCGGGCTGGTCTAGTAATTAACTTAACATAAGCTGGATTCACAGGAGAAGAACATATTTCATACATATGGGAAACACATAAAAATGTGAGATGCCCTGACAGTCAGGCTTATACACCAGTTGAGCTAAGGAGAAGGGGTTAGGGGCCTGGGGCTTCAAAGTCAAAGGACACAATTTACAGGGAAATGAAAGAAGCAAATATTCATTTACCATGCAGAAGAGTCTTTCCAATGTAAAAAATATCTCTGGTAATAGCCCTCTTTCTGGTCCAGGCCCCTACCTAAATGCTTTTAAGGCAGTTAAGGGGGAGGTGGCATATTCTGCTCTCCCCCTTAGAAAGTATGACTATACTAGTAATAGGAAAAGAAGAGCCATGTCAATAACATTATTAATTTGTGGGTGTGTTGCAACCATTCAAGGCCGGACAGGTTCACAGAATTCGAGAAGATGAAAGAATATTCAGGGAGCTGTGGGATGTCTGGCATTCCTTTATTCCAGGGTGGGTGATCCACACTCCCAGCAAGCTGCTTGTCAGCCTTGTCCGCCCTTTCCCCCTGTGTGGCACCTATTATCCTGCATGGTTCTGTGTGTCTCTTGCCCCCCTGCATGGCACACAGCAGGCAGTCCCAGCTCCCTTATATACTAAATGCACACAAAGCCATCAGGGTGGCAACAGATATTATGCAAGAGAGCATCATACTATGCATGTGGCCCACTCAAGGCTATAGGAACAGTTTATTGGACCCAGTCTCATGGTTATGAGAACACTGCTTATCAGGGCCATTCTCAAGGCTATGGGAAACTGCTTCCCTTGGTTTCCCAGATATCTGGGTGAGGGAGCCCGACTGCCTCCATTTACCTTACAGTGGGCTTTTGAAATTCCACTGCACCCAATATCTGATATTAAAAATATTGCAAATTCCTAAGAAATATAAATGGAGTTCTTTGGCAAAATATTTTATCTAAACTTAAAAAAGAATAGCTCTTTCTCAACTTTAATATTTTGTTAGTTTTGGCTTAGAGAATTTGTCTCTAGGAAAAGCTATATTGGATAAGAAACAAATACACATATTTGTTGGCCATTCATCCTACACAGTAGAGATGTTAACTAAATTACTGTATAAATGTTTTTTTTCCTACTTACTTTATTCTCCAAAACAGACACATTTAGGACAAAAGACAATAAAAAGTGATGATGCACTGGGATTTATACACAAAGCCCTACACATTTAAAATTCAATGGCGTAGGTAAGCTCTTAGCATTTTACTCTGGAATCGTTATGTATTGAGGACAAAATCTTATTTTTCCAGCTTCAAATTTATATGCTAACAAATATATGTTTTATATTATTTTTACTCTTGTTGGTTCTAGTTTAAATTTCTAGTTGAAAGGAAAGTCATTCGCTCTTGTCAGAGTAGTACGGAATCTGATTTTCCTTTTCTTTTTTTTTTAATATTTTATTTATTTATTTTTAGAGAGCAGGGAAGGGAAAGAGAAAGAGTGGGAAAGAAACATCAATGTGTGGTTTCCTCTCATGTGTCCCCTACTGGGGGCCTGGCCTGCAACCCAGGCGTGTGCCCTGACTGGGAATCAAACCGCGATCCTTTGGTTTGCAGGCCCGCGCTCATCCACTGAGCTACACCAGCCAGGGCCTCTGATTTTCTTTTTCAATATGCATTTCTGATTCTCGTGGTCTCTCTAGAAAGAGTCAAATCATAGGAAACAAAACATGTGACAATTTAACTGTTACTGATGGGTAACTATGAAATAGTAATTTCAGTACTTTAAAAAATTATAGCTGTCAGAAATTTGGAAAACATGGTCTATATGGAACAGCAGCTGTTTGGTAATTCTTAAGAAGACAATTTATCTGAACATTTAAAGCAGAAGAGAGAACCATATCATGTATTTCTTGGGAATTGGTTGATTCTTAACAAATACAGTTTGTATATCATTATAATACCATTAACACATGTCCCATTTTGTTACTCTGCAATGTGGTATTATATCTATGTTAAATACAGTAGACATACTAACAGAAGGTTCTAGTACTGAGAAATCAGATGATTCAGTAAATCTGGGGATTTTTCTGGTGTCTATAAAGACTTCTTACCTTTCCATTCTTATTTGAAGAGTGGCCATATATTAATGTTCCATTAAAATATTTCCTGACCTTTTAAAGAATTTTTTATTCTTGAAAATTTTTACACCTAACTTCAGGGACTGTGCAATGAAGCCCTTAAAACAAGCTTCTTAAGATCCTCTTTCTGCCCATTCATTGTTTTTCAAATAGCTCTGATCTCCAGATGTCCACCTAGTGCCACAACATCCCCTGTGTGACAAAATTCTGTCAGATAAGTTACTGAAGCCATTGGTACTGCCCTTTCACCTCAGGACCATTCAGAGTTCTTAGACATGAAACAATCGCCTCCAAATATTACCACCGAGCTGTGACTAGATTCTCAAGTTAGGCAAGAGACTTCTTGATTTAGCCCGATGGGTTTCCACGCTGGGAGAATCCGGCTCACTTAGTGTCCTCCATTAAATTCCCCACTGAAGTGGAAGTTGACAATATAAAAAACAATAGTGATTGAGCAGCTACCTTCTGCTCTGCTCCCAGAGAGTCCATTAGGCATTTTGGAAGCGGAATGACTTCTTTCAGGCCAATGAAGCAGCAACTTACCTAATGGTACCCCAGTGGCAAAGAGGAGTTCACACAGCTTCCAAAAAATGCCCAGCTTTCTCCCAGGGAGTAGTTTACACACTATAAACACACTATAAAAATCTAGCTCAATCAATATAGGCCAAATACTGCATTTATAAAATGTTAAGAGATATGGAAGCTGAGGTAGATAATAAAATGGGCTTATCTATTTCATGTGGGTGAGTGCTGACTTCATAGGCAACCAAAATAGAAAAATGATTGTAAAGCTGAATTTTGCAGTGAGTCATAGGTGTGAGTTATAAACTGCATGCCTATATGAAATATTTATCATCTGGATGAATTTTACGGGAACAGGTAAAACAATACAGTTTCATCAGGCTCAGGAGACAGAAATGAGCAGCATTTTCTAGAACTCACAGAAGCAGTTTAGAATATCTTTGTCATTTTAAATTAAATAATTCAGTTAAAAATATTAGGCCACCCTTAAAAAATTTCATATTGCCATAAGTATGAGAACTCTTCTCTTAAGTAGCTTTTATGTAATGGAGAGTAAAAAGAACACATGCAAAAAAAAATATGAGAATGAAGCTAAGCACTGTACTTACACTATATCTTCCCATCTTCATGATCTGAATAACACCGTTACTAAATACTCATCTGGGTATTCTCCATGGTTGGTTTAAAGATTTAACAAATTTGACTAAATCCCCTGGATAGATAGGGGTTTAAACTATTGCTCATTAGAAAGCTTTCTGTCAGCTTACTATGAACACATAAGTCTCATTAATTTCAAACAAAATTAATCACGATAAAGGAAGAGGGGCACATGTTTAAAAAATCAACTCCAACATGTCTGTCTGGCCAAAACATTCCTAATTTGTTTGTAATCGGGATTAAATGTTCTCCCCTGTCTCAGCCATATGAATGCATAGTTTCTCATGTTCCCAGTTTTAACCCGTTTTTCTTTGGATTAATGTAGATTGTGAAATTCCTGGAAAGCAGGGCAAAGTTAAACTGTGAACCTAGCTCATTATTTGAATTTTACAACAGAAACATAATAATTAATAATAACCCTAAGTTTGAATTAGAATTCCGATTCAGATAGGTCGCAGAATGAGTTTTCTATTATTGCATAGCAAATTACCACAAATTTAGTTGCTTAAACAATACAAAATTAATACATTGTGGTTTTATAAGTTAAAATTTCAACATTTATTTCACTGAGCTCAAATCGAGGTGTGAGGACTGCATTTCTTTCCAGATGCTCTAAGAGAAGATCTGATCCTTGCTCATTTAGATTCTTGGCAGATCTCAGTTCCTTGCTGTTGTAGGACTGAGGTCATACATTCCTTGTTGTCTGTCAGCTAGTGGTGTTCCAAGCTTCCATAGGCCATTTGTATTCCTTGGCTCTTGGTCCCCTTTCTACATCTTCAAAGCTAAAAATGGTGGCCAAGTTTCTTCCCACTGAATCTCTTTTTTATTTTTGTTGTCTTATCTTTCTGACCTACAACGTCTCCCTTCCACTTTTGCTTTTGAGTTCATGTAATCACATCAGGTCCACTCAGATCTTCCAGGGTAATCTCCTCATTTGAAGGTCAATTACCTTCATCACCTCTTGAAAAGTTGCCTTTCTGCCCTGGCTGGTGTAGCTCAGTGGACTGAGCATGGGCCTGTGAAGCAAAGTGTCATGGGTTCGATTCCCAGTCAGGGCACATGCCTGGGTTGCAGGCCAGGTCCCCAGTTAGGGGACACATGAGAGGCAACCACACATTGATGTTTCTCTCCCTCTCTTTCTCCTTCCCTTCCCCTCTCTCTAAAAATAAATACATAAAATATTTTAAAAGAAAAGAAAAGTTGCCTTTCTCATGTCAGGTAACTTATTCACAAGTTCCAAGCATTCAGATGTAGCCATCTTGGGGGCTCATAATTCTGCCTATCACAAGTAAATTTAGCAGGAACTTTAAAATCTGAAATTGCCTTTAATAATACCCCTTGAGCATTTTATTTTTCACACATGGATCACTGCAAACTTATAGTTTGGATATGGACAATTAGCTTCAAGGGGAGGGGTGATGTATAGCAAAAACCATCGAAACAACTTGTTCTAGAAGGAAATTATTCCTGCATCTGACATACAGTGGAGACATTTCAGCTTTTAAGGTAACTAATGTTGATTCTTTTTATCACATTTTTAAACAGGAAGTAAATACTCTTAAAGAAAAATTTATTCTGTTTGTATTTGGTTATTCCTAAATATAGACGTGACATAATAATTATTATGATCCAGAATGAATGACAAATGCACTAATAGTACTTTCCTACTTTTTAAATTATATTTATGCTCACAAATAAAAAGCAAATTCTTCTAGGCTTTCTCCTGCTTAGTGTATTGCTTCCAATTGATTTCTCATCCCCCACGTTGACTTTAAACAGCTCATAAAAGTAATGTAAAAAACAATGAAGTCAGGATGTCAGAGAAATGGGGATATAAAAAACTGCCTTGGTCTCTCCCCTTGAACTTTTAACAATTTGAGCAGCTATAATTCAACAAAGGATTCCCTACTTAACACACAACAACACCTGAGAGATCCATGCGTTAAAACATCTTAAGGTGGGCAAGTGGGTACAAGGTGGGAAGGGGAGAGAAGTGCAAGGCTGAGAGGAGCCATGGACACAGTCCTTGGAGCTCATGGCAGAGTTCAGCTCGAAAAGAGGAGGAATCAGGTTGTGGCTGGTACTCTCATCAGCCAAGAGGACCAGAGAGATTTCAGGAGCATTCCTGTGGGAGAGGACAGTAGGAGCTGAAGCTGCAATCAGTGACTATGGCAGGTCCAAAGCATAGAGTTGTGGCCACAGTTGTCTGGCAGTCAGCATTCCACAGAGACACAAAGCCATGGGGTCTGGCCACCTTCCCTTAACATTCCAGAGCCCATCTCCCCTCACCTTTCATGTCGTGTTGCAAGGCACATTATCTGAAACCTGAAAATTGGCACTAGAGAAACATTATTGACCTGATTAGAGGGTGTGCTGTGTGATTAATGCCATGGCCCAGTGGATAAGTAAGGAGTACTCCGAGGAGGTCTGCTGGTTGCCATTGCTGCAAGGGCAAAGCAACAAAGAAGCTGGCTGGGGTCTCCCAGCTTACCCCACTGCCACACCTTCGTGGGGAACGCTGGGTAATTTCCACCAACAAACAGAAATCTGAAGAGCCAGAGAAGTGGAAGAGAGCTAAAAACCTGGTGATTTGGTGCCACCTACTTAAAAAACAATAAAAAGACTTCTTATCAATCTACTAGAGAAGTAACACTCATGCATAGATGCTTAGAGAGAAAATGAATCTGTGAGACAACACAAATAACCAAGGTAACAAGGCAACTCAGAAGGAAATGGAAAAACGCCCAGAAAGTAAACTTAAAGACATGAAAATATGTGATTTAAATGACAGAGAATTCAAGTTTGCTGTTCTGAGAAAAATTCAACAAGATGCCAGAAAACACAGATAGCCTATATAATGATCTCAGAAACCAAGTCAATGAACAAAATAAGTCCTTTAACAAAGAGATTGAAATTTGAAAACAGAGCCAAATAGAAACTCTAGAGTTGAAGAACTCTATATAATAAATAGATCAGGAATGAACTAGCGAGCATAGGAGATAGAGCTGACCAGATGGAGGAAAGATTAGTGATACCGAAGATAGATTATCGAAGATAATCTATAAATGACACAGAGGGGAGAAGAAAGCTTCAGCAGAGAAAAGAAAGAATGTTAAGAGAACAACCTGACCCCATCGGAAAGAGCAGTCTAAGAATAATGGGCATAGCAGAAGAAGAACAATGGAGAGCCTATCCACACACAGAGTTGATGAGAACTTCCCAACCGATGGAAAGAGCTACATCCTCAAATCTGAGCAGCACGCAGAACACCTAGTTACCTCAATCCAAAAAGGCCTTCTCCAAGGCACACAGTACTAAAACTGCCAAGAATCCATGACAAAGAAGGAATTGTCAAGGCAGCCCGGAAAAGAAGACAGTAACTTCTAAGGGAAAGCCCACTGGGTTACCATCAGACTTCTCAGCAAAAGAGAGTGGAACCAAATAGTCAAATCACGGAAAGAGAGAAAGGATCAACCAAAAATAATATATTAGCAAAGTTATCCTTCACCTATGAAGGAGAAATAGACTTTTCCAGACGTACAGAAGCCGAGAGAATTTATTACCACAAGACCTCCATTGCCAGAAAAACTCAAGGGGGTTATTCTACCTGAAACAAAGAACAAAAAGTGACAAAATTTTGAGTAAGATCACCAACAAATTTGCAGCCTAAACAAGGATACTTTGTGACCACAGAAATATAAAAGGGGAGGGGGTGAAGGTCTGAATTTGAAAAGGAGGACAAAGGTCAGATGCATTCAAAGAAAAAGGACTACTGTGTTATGAAATTTTCTTTTCCATAAAACTAATGGTACACACACACACACACACACACAGAAAGCTGAGATGAATGTCTTAAAAAAGGAGGAAACAGAGGAAAAAGTATGGAACACCACAAATAAAACCAGACAGAAATGCATAGGAAAGCACAATGGAGGCACAGAGCTTCAGGTCTTACATTCAAGTCTTTCATCCATTTTGGGTTTGCTTTTGTGTGTAACATAAGGATCTGATTTCATTCTTCTGCATGTGGATATCCAGTTATCTCAGTTGTATTTATTGAAAAGACGATTCTTTTCCAACTGTTTATTCTTGGCAGCTTTGTCAAAAATAAATTCACTGTAAATGTAGGTATGGGTTTGTTATTATTCTCTCTAGTCTCTTCCACTGACCTATGTGCCTGTTTGGCTACTATTGCTTTGTAAAGTATTTTGAAATCAAGAAGTGTGATATATACAGGTTTTTCTCCTTTCTCAATATTGCTTTAGCTATTTGAAGTCTTTTGTAGTTTCATATGAATTTTAGAATCACTTTGTTCTATTTCTGTAAAAATTGTCATTGGGATTTTTATAAAAATTGCATTGAATCTATAGATTGCCTTGAGTACCATGAACATTTTATCAATATTAATTCTTCCAATCCATGAACACAAGGCATATTCCCATTTTTTTGTGTCTGCTCTAATTTCTTTCACCTGCATTTTGCAGTGTTTGGTGTACAAGTTTTTCATTTTCTTGGTTAATTTTATTCTTGTTTTTATTCTTCTTAAACTATTGTAAATGGGTTTTCTGAATTTCCTTTTCAGATAGTGCATATAAGGTGGAAAAAATATATTCCATGCAAATAGTAACCAAAGAAGTACAGAGGTGGGTATAGTTATATCAGACAAAATAGGTTTTAAATCACAACTGTCACAAGAGGCAAAGAAGGTCATTACATAATGATAAAAGGGTCCATTCTGCAAGAAGATATAATCAGAGCACCTAAATACATAAAGCAAACATTGACTGATATAAAGGGAGAAATAAACAGCAATATAACCATAGTAGAAGACTCAAAAACTCAGTTTCAATAATAGATTGATCACCTAGACAGAAAATCAATAAGGAAACAGACAATTTGAACAACATTGCAGACTAAACGGACCCACCACACACACCAGAAAGTTCCACACAACAGTACCAGTATATATAACCTTCTTGAATACATATAGAGCATTCTCTAGGATAGGTCCACACATAATCCAATTTTCAGTTGACTTGCATGCTCTTTTATAAATACCATGGAAGCATTTTACATTATGACAGTTTGACTCTCTATTGTTTGTTGGAATTACTGTAGGTGGAAAAGATAAACAAGAGAGGCTAAGTCATTATTGAGTGTGTATGGTTGAAACTATTAATGTAAAAATCATCACATCCCTAGTAGATTATAGAAATGCTGTGTGCTTTGCAAACTCTTCTTTAACAATGCCAACATAAATCATTCTTTCACCTTCTGTGTTCTAAAAGACTTTGAGTATTGCTTTCCAATAACACACCTCATTCTGCTGTTAGAACATAATTATTTCATTGGTTATAATGTCTTTGTGAGTAGAAAACTTGTCTTATTTATTTTTATGCTTTATTTTGAAGAACCAAAAAACCTAATGAGAGATTTTTTTATATGGAATGTGCTCCAGAAGTTATGATGACATGAGATAAGAGGAGATAAATATTGGACTGACTACATTAATTGATGAATGGATGGATGGAGAAATAAATGGAGAGATGGATAAATAGATAAGACATCAATTCAGAAAAACATGTTTCAAAGTGTTAATAACTCAGAAACTTGTAGAGTGATTCAACCTTTTCATTAAACTGTTATGAATATATTATGATCATTTTATTGAATTGAACTCTGAGAGTTGAGTGGAATATCCATGGCCTGCCTCACTGAATTTGTCACAAAAAGGTTTTAATATTTATAATTTAGCTATTCTCTAAGACTTTCTTGTTAGTGCTGCTTATAGTTAAGTAGAGCACTATGAAAACTCTTCAAGGAGTAGAATTTGATCCTTGTAGTATTTTTGAGTCTCATATTTGAATGAGGGTTTAGTGATACCAATAATTTTCTTTAAAAGCTTTTCTTATATCTTAGATATGAGGTTGAATATGCAAAATTCACACTCGTTGAAATCTCAGATGAGAGGCTATTGAGAAAGGCACAAGCACTGAAATGCTCACGAAGGTGACTGGAGCAGAATAAAGGCTGATATTCCAGCCTCATATACAGTTCTACCGATACGCATCTACTTCTGAAAGGTCTTCCATTGACCATAATTCATGAGAGTAGACATTACAATAGACAGACACAGATGAAGACGTTCTTCCCAAGGTAGTGCTACTACTACTAATATGATGATGAAAACTATGATCACGACAACAGTAAGGACTGCTATATCCATATTAATACTACTGTGCTATATTACTAAAGGCACTAATATTACTAATAGTAATTATATATCTGTCATCTATGGAGCATTTATACTATACCAAGCACAGTGTTAAACATTTCACCTGCAAAGTCACTTCTTATCCTAATAAGTTTGTGAAGCAGTTATTATTATTAACCTTTTTTACTTACAAGGATACTGAAGGTTAGAAAACCTAATTTTTAAAGAATATCACAGGTAGTACATGAAAATTCTGTCTGACAGTAAGCACGAAATTCTAAGTCAGTCAGTCCAGAGCTGGTTTTATTCTTTTAAGTTGTATGTACACATATAAATCTTATTGATTACAGTAATTTTATTTCCAAAGGGCCAGTTAATAAGGTCAGTGTTAAATAATTACAAACACTCAATATGACGTTAACATACCACCCAAAACTGGACACTTAAAAAAAGCATAAAAATCTGTGTTAAGCTGATTTATTTTATTCCATTTTCCTTTTTCTCCCAAAATATATCTCTAAATTTTAGTTTAATACATGAATACATAGTTATGTGAGAATTAAAATAAGATCAAAGTGTTTCTTGCTGATCTTTCCAATGTGTACTACCTACGTAATTGTCAACAAATTATGTATATTCTTCATTCATTTTACATAGTACTAAAAGCCATATAACATTTTTTTAGCAAAATTAGGTCATCCCATGCATATTTTATTGTAATTTTTAAACTGTGTCTATATATCATGGATGTCTCACTCTGTGTGTGTGTGTATATATAAAAATTGTTTCAATAAGTAAATAAATAGCATTCCGTACTACTGATATACCATTACTTATTCCAGAATTATCTCACCGATGATCATCTAGGACGGATAGAGTATTTTTGCCATTATAGACAATGTTGTCATTAACACCTTTGGGCTTATGTACTTGAGCTTTCCTTTCTGTGGAATACAGTCCTAGAATTAAGATTGCTTGTTCAAAGTAGATGTATTTTTTTATTGTAAAAAATATTTTATTTATTTATCTTTAGAGAGAGGGGAAGGGAGGGAGAAAGAGAGGGAGAGAAATATTCATGTGTGGTTGCCTCTCTCACGCCCCCTACTGGGGACCTGGCCCACAACTGAGGCATGTGCCCTGACTGGGGAGCAAACCAGGGACCCTTCAGTTTGCAGGCTGGTACTCAATCCACTGAGCCACACCAGCCAAGGCCAAAGTATGTGCATTTTAAAGTTTAGTAGAGACTACCCTATTCCCTGCCCAATTAACATTACTATGTAATTAACTACAATTAGCATGTTTCCCAATAACACATGATTGCTGATTTCTCCACGTGTCCACAAGCATTTGATGTTATCAACCTCTATTTTCTTGATCAATCTGATTGCATTTTCTTAACCAGAAAATATGTAGGAATCATCATGGTCTGTGGTAATGAGCTACTTATTGCTCGCTTTAAATTGCTTACAATTTAATTCAGAAAAAATGCTTATAAAACTATTGAGTTGTAATGCTTGAGGCAGAGGTACTGCTACAGTGGAAGGCCAGGGTTACATTGCCATAGAGGTGGATTCGTGAGGCTTGTGTTATTCATCTCAGGCTCTCAGCCAGAAAATGACACACAGGATTACATTGAACAATCAAACTTCCCATTCTAAAAGGATTAGATAAATACTCAGTGTGAGATTTCAGAAACACAATCAATAAGTATTCTATGATCTGTACAAAGCGAATGATGATTCTGACACCCCATGTTTCATAATGAGAGTTATTCTTTTTAATGTTTCTGTACCACATAGTGCCTGAGATTTCTTGCACATTTAACAGTGGAATAATGAGGCTAGCAGTTAAGGATCTTACTGGCTTTCCCACAGTTAGATGCATCACTTTGGGCAAGTCAAGTCACTTTATCTTAGCTTTGAGCTAGTCACTTCATCTCAGTTGTTTTAAATTTTCTCATTTGGCCTTCTTAATCATGTTAAGTACACCTTCATTTTTAGTAGGGCTATATAGATATAGATTAATATATACCTATGTACATATAATCAATTGTGCATATACACATGTATTATACTCACCTTCAGACCCTTGTATCTCTTAAATGGTACGTGATCATGACATTGTAGATGCAATTGAACAATTCAATCATTGGAAAGAAGTTCTAAATGAATGACTTGATGACCACAGAAAATTACCATGAATACAATGCATTTGTTTAGAGTGTGTGATACATGATTATCACAAAGCAAGTAGTCTGTGGTCCTGGAAATTTTACATAACTGAAAATATAATGTTTGCTCTTAGGAATATGAGGTTAGGTAAATATTGCATTAGTGTAGATTCTTCCCCTTTCAAGAACCAGAAAGCCTAACTCTAACTGGCTTAAGAAAGACATATTGGCTCATGATGACTGAGTAGGCATTCCAATAGTAGGCACAGCTGCTTTAATGGCTTGATTCAGTGTCCACATAATTTTACCAGCATGGGATATTCTTTCCATTTCTTGATTCTACTTAAATATTGACTATACTCTCTTAGTACCATGTGGTCACAAGATGGCTTCCACAAACATAAACCCTCTGCAGTATTTCTTCAACATCCAACAGAAAAAAAATAATTTTTCCAATAGTTAAAAAAATATGGAATTGATTCCTACTGGTTCAACTTGTATCATGTACCTAGCCCTTGAGTAAGAACTTTAGTTGAGGGAAAAAGAAAATACTAGTTAGATCACTTGGATAATACATCGCATCCCTGAAGCCTGGGTAAAGATGCAATTTGTCCAAAACACATTTAAGCTGAGAGCGACAGGAGGATGATTGTCTAAAAGTGAAATAAGCATAGTGTGGTCCCTAAATGGAGAGGGTACATGAAGTCAAGCGAAAAAATGTGCCCAAGTTATTAAGAGTATTAGTTTTCTATTGCTGTTGTATCAAACTACCGCAAACTCAGTGGCGTAATACAAGACAAATTATTACCTTACAGTTCTGCAAGTCAGTAGACAGAAATGAATCTGCCTGAAAACAAATGCAAGTATTAGCAGTACTGCATTCCTTCCCAGCTGCTAGATGAGGCCCGCTTTCCTTGGCTCATGACTCTCTTCCACCTTTCATGCTAGCAATTCCAACTCTAGTCCTCCTCGTGTTGCCATCTCTGTGATGCTGGTTCCCATATTTTGCCATGTATAATGCATGTTTTTGGCCCAAGTTTTTTGGGGAAAAGTAATGGTGCACATCATACATGGGTAGTACTAATTTTGTATCTATAGAAATGCTTTTAATTCTTTTATTTATGCTTATGCATTAAAAGTATAACTCTAGAAAGCCATTACAATATCTGTGTGCAAAATAATGCCCTGGGATATGATAACCAGTTTTGTTCCTAAATATAAATAAATAATTGAATTAAATAATTACAACAAAATATTTTTTTCCTGAAAATTTGGGCCAAAACATAGGTGCACACTGTACATGACAGCGCATTGTACACAGCAAAATACAGTATTTTGCTTTCTTATTTCCCACGTGGAGAACTTTGTGATCATGTTGGACCCACCTCCATAATACAGGATAATCTCTTTTATCTCAAAGTCAGAAGATTATCAATCTTTTTTTCATTTGCAAATTTAATTCTCTCTTAGCATTTTTGTGTTGGCCAAAAGTTTCTTTTCTTTTTTTTCATGCAATGGCTCTAGTAGCACTTAGTTGTCTTTAACTTTATTCCAAATAGTTCTGTTAGATTGTATGGTGACAGCTGTTATATCAACATGCATTAAAAACACTTACCAAAATTGGTGAATTTTTGTGTTGCCATTTTAATATTGAAGATGGAAGAAAATAGGCTAGAGTTTCAGCATATTATGCTTTATTATTTCAAGAAAGGTAAAAACAAATCTGAAACACATACACCACAAAGACTTATGGATATATGGAGAAGGTGCTGTGACTGATTGAATGTGTCGAAAGTGGCTTGTGAGGTTTCATGCTGGAGATTTCCCACTGGATGATGCCCCACAGTCGGGTAGACCAGTTGAACTTGATAGTGATCAAATCAAGACATTAATTGAGAACAATCAACATTATATCACACAGGAGAGAACCAACATACTCAAAATATCCAAATCAATAAGGTTGTTGGTGAAAATGAAAAATGTGTCTTTTATTTTATGGAAAAAACTGATTAGACTTTTTGGCCAGCCCAATATTTTACACGTCAATCATTCTGCCTACACCAAATCATCTAAACAATGTAAGCCTTATTTTACTATCTCCAAGGTAGATGAATAGTACTTGTCAAAGTCTCCTTTATGAAAGCATGTATGAAAAAAGCTAAGCATAAGGTGTGTCACATTGTGTACTCATTGACAATGTTGTTAATATTATTACTGAGAGTAGCATTATCTCTAGGCGCATCACATTAACATACAGTAATCTCTCCATACATGTATGACCTTTCCCTTAGGATATACCTTAATTTGCAAATATGAAGTTCATTTGAAACCAGAAAGCTGAATAATGACTTTCATTTGTTATCCGGATGCATCATGCCTTAGCTTGGTTCTGAGGTTAGCAGTGTCCTTCACTGGTATGAAGGCACTTCTGCTTGGTTTTCCCAAAGAATAGTAGAGATGAGGTAGAACACGAGATGAAAAGCCAAACGCCTGCAAAAGAACAAGACTATTTTGGGGACAGTATTCTAAAAATTAGAAGTGACTCTATGGCAGGTACACACACAATTCATTTTCTTAACCTTCTCTCTATTGTTGCTTGTAGGTATTAATGATTAATTATTAATATTATTAATGAATTAATTATTGTTACCATTTCTGAGGGACCTGTTTTCAATTCCAACTTTATTCCTTTGCTTTTGACAGCTGCTTATTGATGCAATGAGCTTGTTTCTTAACACATTTCTGGCCATGGCAGTAGAATTTAAAATGTTTCACAAGGAACTTAAAGCATTTTGTACTTGATTTCTCTTATGTCCTGTGAGTTTCAAAGTGACTATGAAAGAGACAGTGAAGGGTGAGATTTTAGTATTTTTGAAATGTTACTTTATCACGATCCAATAATTGCTATGCTAAGCTTCAAAAATTAAAAAGAAACCCTTTCATTTTAAAGACTAATGCAAAAACATAAGTTTAGGTGTAGTAAGAGATTACTTGGGAACACACCCATTTTTATGTAGTTTCATTCACACAACACATCACAACCTCTACACTCAGAGTCAATTACAGGTTGAAGATAGAAGAAAGGTTTTAACATGAGATTTATAGAGGCTGTGGAGAAGGCTCTGCATAATGGGTGATCAAGAAGGCATGGGGTGCCCATGCTTAAGGCATTGGGTGATGCATTTTTTGATCTTCAAAAGTAGAAAAGAAAGGAAGACTACACAGCATCACTCATCCAAAGACTTTCATATGTTTTAAGGCTACTTAGGAAAAGACAGAGCATCTCTGAATTACAGAACTCATACATAATTTGTCATTGGCATAAAAGAATGTGTCAGATGCAATGTCCATGAATTTTTCCCATAATAGTCTGTAATTCAAAATTCACTAACTAGAAATAATGTCATCTAGTCTCATATCAAATATCATCAACTGCAAGGATTTTAGTGTAATCCTGTGAGAATAACTAAGGAGCAAAAACATACTGAAATAACTTTAAAACTTGCTTGTATTTAGCATTTTTCTAAAGAACTGTGAGTTTCTAGCAAACACTTCACTTTGACATATGTCCATTTATTTAGATGTTTTAGTAGATGAATAGTTCCAAGGCCAGTGGCTAATAAGAATTTGTCAGTGTTGACAGAAAAGCAATTCTTAGAGTTATTAAATAATAAAAACATAATTTACATTCCAGTTAGCTTCACACTGCCATTTTTGATAGAGTGTTGAAAGGAGATAAAGATGAATGTTCATGGAATTGTAAAATGTGGCAGTGTGGTATAAAACAAACAAAGATGACACAAAATTCAAGAGTTGGTTATTTATTTCAAAAACAAGAACCATATTAGTAAGAAAACATGAAAACAGAGCCTTTAGCCTTTAGCAGATAAAATCTATTGCAAGTGTAAGGAATTTACTATTTTTCACTTTCTTACAAAAATGAGAATGAAATAAGATGTTTTGTTTTAAACACTGACAGACATGGGTCAAATTCTTTCATTAAATATAAATTTACCCTTGTCCCCAAAGTCCCTGTCGCACAGTGACACTTTTTCTCTGCTCATTCTCCAGTTCTTGGAGAAATGAATCACAACTCATATGAAAGATCCAATAAAAACTGTTAAAGTGCTGTGTGGTATAAGAACTTCTTACAGCTAATTGCCATGTGCCTCTGTGTAAACCCAGTCACCGGCAAGAGGAATGGACTTTTCACGGCTTTCTAAGTCAATACTCATCTCCTGGCACTAACTGGAAAACCGTCAGCTTCCTTCAGCACAATGGAAAGATACAGTCATAAAAGCAAGATAGCAAACAAACCATACTTGCTGTAGCACATATTTAGTAACTCAATATATCAACCTAGTGGGGAGGGTGCCTTAGAGAAATCAGTAATTGTAAGATAATGACTAAAAATTGGAGCCCTCAATTATATCAAAGTGAATTTGTAGAGACACCATATAGGAATGTATTTGGGCTAGCAGATACTGACGGAGGTATATGTAATATGGAATAAGCATGCAGTGAGTAATAAAACACAACTAAGTGATTGTCACACTAAGTCTGTTTGAGGTGGGTTTCAATCTACTCTTAAGAAGTGCCAGTAATTTTTATTTTTCTTTAAGATGGAATTCCAGAGCGGAATTGAGAAAAAAATGCTCACTCACCGAAAAGGGAAACATATGCTATTGCTTACAGAGACAAAAATATCAGTATAAAGCATATTGAAATATTATAGTTGATTAAACCTATAGAACAGAATTTCTAAATATCATTCTAATGTTTTTTTTCTTTGTAGCTGAACTTAAAAGAAGTTAAACTTAATGGTTTTTACTAAAAGTTTATGAGAATGTGTCCAGTCTCTGACATCCAGTTTGAATCTTGTATTTTTAACAAGAATAACAATAAGAGGTAAATGAAAAAAAAACTATAATGAATATAAATGTGCAGAGCTCCTTTAGTATTCAGTTAAAAGCAAAACCAAATATGTGCAAATATGTCTACATTCAAGAACTCTTTGCTTTTTGAAAGCATGATAAGGAAATTTCATTTCAGAAGGCTATCATAACAGTATCCATTCATAAATGTAGAAGCCTGTTAAGAAATATATTTCTTACCTATGTGAGGTTCCTAAGTATGTAAATAAACTTTAAAATGGCACAGACATACTTGGAAACAGTGGACTACTGATCAGTCATTCTGAATTATTTCAGAGACAAACATGATGGTGGTATATCCTGACTATCCCTATAGAATCTATAGAGTTTGATTTGCTCCTGTCCAAGCTTCTAACTAAAGAAAGGGTAAATGTTATAGAAAGTTCAAATGCAGGCTATAGTTAAAAAATTATTATTAATAATGCATTTTTCATCTGGAAATATAATTTAAAAGTTATGAAGAAATCTTTAGGACAGACATGACAGGTGATACGTAGATGGCAGACTCGAAGTCCTTGCCTTCAAGGAGTTCACTGTCTAAGAGAAAGATTAAGACATGTTCATAAATTGCTACTATACAGGACAGAGTGTGGCCAGTGTCACATAAAAGGCACGAATAAACTGCTGTGAAAGTAAATGGGTAGTGTGTGGGAGCGAATTTTTGACCAACTTTGCCCTCATCAATAAAAAGAGAATAGCTGGGACAGAAAAACACAAAATTGCACAGAGGAAAAATACCCGTAAATCTATGTGGCAAGTTATTACTGACAACCGCCAACACCAGAGTGGATGGGAACAGATAGTTAGTGGAGAGGACTTGTTGCTGTCAGCAATTATGAAGGATAAAGTCGGGGAAAGGCAGAGGATCTTCTGAAATTGCTGACAGCAAGAGAACCTAAAAATCTGCAACACATGTTCTTGGGAAAGCTCAGCTGATAATGAATACAAGGAAGCTAATGTTATTTCAAGGAAAGGAAAAGAAAGGGGACAAATTCCACACAAACTTATTATCAGGAAAATGAAAGAATAGAAACAAATCAATGCATTTACAGACAAAGAAAGTGTGCTAGAAATAAACACGGCCACCTAATATTATGAGAGAAGTAAAACAATTAAGATTGGCTAAAATGAAAAATCTGGCTTTGTACTGTCTTTAAAATACAGATCTATGTTAAAAAGATTTAAAAAGGTTATACATTAAAAAATAGACAAAGGTACATGTGACAATTTATTTATTTATTTTCCGTTATTTTTATTTTTATTTATTTATTTTTTATTGTTATTCAAGTACAATTTTCTGTCATTTACTCCCGTCCCAGGCTGCCCCCCGCCCCAGTGCTCCCCACATCCCTCCCATTTCCACCCCCTTTAGTCTTTGTCCATGTGTCCTTTATACTTGTTCCTATAATCCCCTCCCTTTTTCCCTGAAATTCCCTCCCCTCTCCCCTCTGGATACTGTCATCCCATTTTTTATTTCAATGTCTTTGGCTATATTTTGCTTGCTTGTTTGTTTAGTTGCTTAGGTTCCTGTTAAAGGTGAGATCATATGGTATTTGTCTTTTACCACCTGGCTTATTTCACTTAGTTAGCATAATGCTTTCCAGTTCCATCCATGCTGTTGCATAGGGTAGGAGCTCCTTCTTTCTTTCTGCCGCATAGAATTCCATTGTGTGTATGTACCATAGTTTTTTGATCCATTCATTTACTGATGGGCACATAGGTTGCTTCCAACACTTTGCTATTATAAATTGTGCTGCTATGAACATTGGGGTGCATAGGTTGTTTTGGATTGGTGTTTCAGGGTTCTTAGGGTATGATCCTAGCAGTGGAATTGCTGGGTCAAAAGGCAGTTCCATTTTCAGTTTTCTGAGAAAATTCCATACTGTTTTCCATAGTGGTTGTACCAGTCTGCAATCCCACCAGCAGTGAACTAGGGTCCCCTTTTCTCCACAACCTCTCCAACAATTGTTGTTTGTTGCTTTGTTTATGACGGCCATTCTTACTGGTGTAAAGTGGTATCTCATTGTGGTTTTAATTTGCATTTCTCTGATAGCTAGTGATATTGAGCATCTTTTCATGTGTCTCTGAATCCTCTGTTTGTCCTCCTTGGAGAGATGCCTGTCCAAGTCCTTTGCCCATTTTTTAATTGGGTTGCTTAATCTTCTTGGAGTGGAGTCATGTAAGTTCTTTGTATATTTTGGATATTAAACCCTTGTCTGAGGTATCATTGGCAAATATGTTTTCCCATATAGTTGGGTCTCTTTTTATTTTAATGCTGTTTTCTTTAGCTGTGCAGAAGCTTTTTATTTTGATGATATCCCATTTATTTATTCTTTCCTTTATATCCCTTGCTCTGGGGGACATATCAGTAAAAATGTTGCTGCATGAGATATCTGAGATTTTCCTGCCTATGTTCTCCTCTAGGATTTTAATGGTGTCACGGCTTATATTTAAGTCTTTTATCCATCTTGAATTTATTTTTGTGTGTGGTGTAAGTTGGTGCTTGAGTTTCATTTTTTTGCATGTAGCTGTCCAGTTCTTCCAACAGCATTTGTTGAAGAGACTATTTTTACTCCATTTTATGGTGTTGCCCCCTTTGTCAAATATGAACTGACTGTAGCGACTTGGGTTTATTTCTGGGCTCTCTGTTCTGTTCCATTGGTCTATGTGTCTGTCTTTATGCCAGTACCAGGCTGTTTTGATGACAGTGGCCTTGTAATACAGTTTGGTATCAGGTATTCTGATCCCTCCTACATTGTTTTTCTTCCTCAAAATTGCAGCTGCTATTCGGGGTCGTTTATGGTTCATATAAACTTTTGAAGTGTTTGTTCTATGTCTGTGAAATATGCCATTGGTATTTTGATAGGTATTGCATTGAATCTGTATATTGCTTTGGGTAATATGGAC